>CAUYQG010119896.1:0-48911 GCA_963574415.1 Tarsius wallacei | reverse complement strand
CCTTAATAAGTTATGGTGTGGCCATGTGCTCTTTGAGCTATGGCCAGGCCATGTTCTTAAGCTTTGGACCCTTCCCCTTCCTTGAGGAGGTGAATCCCCTCTTTATCTCTCTCCAATTTACTTTCAAATAAACTATATTTTTTAATCCAAAAAAGAGAGAAAGAAATATGCGAATAACTGCACTGTGAAGAATATCTACAAGTATTTTCCTTATTAGGTAAAAATAAAGGTCACTTTGAAATACATCCTTCACAAAATGTGTATCTATATTCTATCTTCAACATGCTTCATGAAAAATTGTCATTATCTGAAACGAATATTTTGTTATCCTGAGTAGGGTTTTGCAGTCAGAAAGACCTTGTTTGGAACCTAGATTTTGCCCTTTCCTTGCCATGTGATCTTGGACAAGTTACTTTAACTGCCAAGAAACCCAGTTTCTTCATGAATATAGACAATGAATAAGAAATAATGAACAGAGTACAACATACAAATGATAGTTACACATAAAAATAGTGGGAAATTTGACCTTGCTTTTGTAAAGCTAATCTATCAGTGTCTGGTTCAATGTAAGTGGTTGCAATTCTTAGTGAGTTCTCAATGTGCTCATCAAAAATGTTTGTTCGAATTTTGTTCTTTGTATGCTTCATCATTGAAAACAGCTGCTTACAAATGTATGTGCAGCCAAAAAACGATGTCATGAACGAGGCCTGACTGTGAACTTTAAATACGAAACTATGAGTGGCGTCACAAAGAAGATAAATGCTAAAACACACAAGACATTAAAAGATTTTGTAGGGCTCTGTTATTAGCTGTCCTGTGCCGCATGCAGCCCATGGGCTGCAGGTTGGACATGCTTGTTCTATAGCACTTATATTTAGAATGTATCAAGATATTTCTCTGTAGCTTGTTTGATTCCTACTAGAGGTAACAGATACAGCTAACTATACATAAGATAATAAATCAATAAAAATAAGTACTTTACATAGATAAAAATGCTTCTTCAAAAAGATCTAGGGGATCCTTAAGCAAATAATAGTAATAAATACAAACCATGTTTACTACCACGTAGTTGGTGATGAAAGACTGGATTATTTGGAGTCATATCAAAGAGACAAAGTTGAAAGCAAATCATTAGTTCAAGACTGGCTGAATACTTCAATTTTTTTTCTTTTTCTGATCCTGCCAACAATTTACAGCAAGAACCTTTGCCTCCAATTAGTTGGAAATCAATATTTAATGTATTTGATTTTTGTCACCTGGTTAGTTAATTCTGAAAACAATTTGGCTCCTTTAGGTTAAAAATAAGATATTAACAGCCTTGTTTATCTATTTGACTTGTGTCTCACTTTAAAGATCTGTACCCATTTTGCCTTTGTGTTGTTAAACTGATTTTCCTAAGACAGGTTTCCTTATTATATTGTTCCTTTTCTGATGTCTATTAATGACATGTACAAAAGAAGTAAATTAACATAGAGAACACCGTTGTCTCATTTACACATCAAGAGCAAAATTATAGATATACTAGAAGTATAATGGTGCCTATCAAAAGAAAATTTATCCATGTCTTAGGATATTTATATTTACATTCGTATCATTATAATGCTAGTTTGAAACAAAAACAGTTTGTTATATAGGTTATTTTTATTTATTAGCTATGCAAGTACCATAGGCATATTATTAACTGTTTTTGCATATTTCGTAAGACAATATCAAACTATATTCAGAGAGGTTAATATTTACAACCAATGATTTTATAATATTTCAGAGCCAGCAGGGCTTTTGGGCAATATTGCATGTTGTATGCCTATAAACCAAATTATATTTATTGACTTTAATAAAGTACAGTGAATGAGTATGAGTGTTTCACCCTAGTAGTTTTAATTTACATAAATTATTAATTGCAGTAATATAACACATTTTTTCATTTGCATTTTTCTTTAAAAACGTAAAAGCACAATATGTTTAGAAGCTGAATATTAATAGGTTAGCAGGTGATTTATTGTGAAGTTACTTCTGCCTCAGTGACCAACCTCCTGGGAAAGACAATACAAGCTCTGAGACGACATGAGTTAAAAACGGGTCTGAGTCACATCCCTGCTTCACTATATAAGTGATATTTAGCAGCGCTGTCTGAATTGAACTAGTGTTCTCTAAGCTTCTGAAGGGTAGGATAAAGCTTGGAAGTAAAGAGAAGGCAGTGTTTGCTTATCTCATTATCTAAGGTAGAAAGAGGAAAATATATTGCCCTTATTTCTTTGATGCTAAAACATGGTTACAAATCAAAAGTGGAAAATGCAACTAGGCAGATGCAATTTGCATTTAATTTCTAATTTAGAAGCAACAGTTTGGTCTTATTCTTTTATTCTTTTTTATTAGCCTCAAGGGTAGCACCATCTATTATTATTTATTTTACTTGGCATTCAGGTAGCCACCTCATTCCTCCCACCTATTTCTGGAAAATAAAAAGGAAAACAAACCTTCAGTATGAATGATGAATTTTAATATCTGATTACTTGAGAGCACTGGCAAGGACAAGTTTTCATTTATTAGAAAATATAAGTGAACCTCTAAACACAACAATAGTTCTTATTATGTTTCAGGTACTGTTGTAAGCAATTCACATATATTAACTCATTTACTCCTCAAGGACCTTCTGAAGTGGGTGCTATTTATTTACCTATTGCATAGACCCTGAGAAGTTAAGCAATTTGCTGAAAGTCACTGGATTAAAACTCAGTGTCCATTCTGAAAATTGCTACGCAAAACTACAATGAGTGGGTCAACTACTTGCAAATTACTATTAGATGACAGCACCTTTCCCCCTTTTATCAACAATGCTTCTGACAGGTGAGGTTACCTTTAAGTAGGTAGCTGTGCCACTAACTGACAGCCAACCTTAAAAACCTCTGAAAATAAATGCATTGTCATAAGCTATCCTAATTTTACTGACTACATAAATTTACTGAGAAGGCTTGTGTTAATATGGATCTGAACCCTGAAAAGAAAATTCGTCAACATTAATAAGTGCTACACACATACAGATCAGTCTTCCTGGATATGTAACAATTAAGTTTGGCTTACGCAAATATATCCTTAGTGGTCAGATCTTCATGCATAAAAATCCTATCACATTAAGTTATGTGAGGGAGGTTGACAAGATGGAGGATAGGAGGTTGGTGGGGAAGTAAAAAACCATGATGTGAGCCAAGCCACTGTTTCAGAAGAAACAAATGCCTGTTTATTTGTTTGTTTGTTTGTTTAATTCCACCACTCAGATGGTTTATTTCTGCAATGACTACATGACTGGGGTGGGGGTGTGATACCTTTTTGTAATTCAAACAAAGATGCCCCACTGGTAGGAGCTACCTAGCAAGTTTGATTTTCAAATAAAAATTTCTGACCTCAATTTAAATAATTAATAGAAAGAAAATGGAAAATGCAATTATAAATTTGTGATGAGATAAAACCTAATACAATCTAATTTCAGAAAAGATTCTAATTTCTACATAGAGCTGCAAAGAGTAGAAATGTTTAACAATTCATTAAACTGCCAGAGGAAATTTCAGCAAACATTTCATTTTTAGATCAAACATAAGTTTTAGAGGCACTGTTAATCTAAATTGTTCAGGATAAGGTTTGGCCTGCAGAGATTATGGATAAGAAATATGGATGGGAAAGACTACTTTAGCTACAAATCGTTTCCACCACTACCAGAAAGTTAGAGCTACTAGAGATTTGGGTTACATTTCCAATAGCCCTTCAGAAGAACTCAGGGATTGAGTACTAGTTAAACCTTCAAGGTATAAGCAAAACTGTAAATACTTAAATGAGCCAATAGTAAACACTTCTGCAGTCCTATGACCTTCTGAAAATTTGGATTTGGTTTAGAGTTAATCTTCACTGAAACTCTTTGTAAGCAGTCGTTATCGTAAGGCTTTTCTAAAGTTTCTTTTATCTGTGTAATATGGTGGCACTGGTAAGGTTAACTTTATAGTAGTGTTGGGTATTGGTCTAAAGAAATTCTGGATTTGCCAAATTTAGATTTTTTACCAACAAGTTGGCGGAAGAAAACCATTTAAAAATGTATTGAAACCATTTGGGGAAACATAAATATAGATATTCAAAGTACAAATTTAATGGAAGGATTTAAAGAGATGAGGTGATCATTTAGCAAACTTCCAAAGAGAATATAAAAGAATTAGTATATTCATTGAAAATTATCAATAAATCTTACAAGGTTTCACATGATTCTAAGGAGTAAAATCCCAGTAGTAATCAAGTTTATCACATTGAGAAATCTAGAAAGGTAATCTGATACATATGATGAAACAAGTTGGTTCAAGAACAGAATATTTGAGATGGTTTTAAAAAAATAAAAATCATTGAGGAGTACTTCTGCATTCATGATGGAGTCTTTATTCTTAATGGATTCTATGGATGATAATGACTGATTCTAGCTTGTAAGAATAGATAATAAGACATACGAAACTTAAAAAAATACTCTTTGGATGAATTGGGCAGTGGAATGAACTGGAAAAAAACCTAAATTAAAAATAGGACTAATTTTTAGGCAACATCTTGTCGTTTTCAAGGGTCAGAACTATCTTAAAGATAAAAATGAGAGAGGTAATACATCTAACTTAGAAAGAAAGGAAAATGGAATCTGAATTGGAAAAAAAAAGCTCTAGCTGTAAGAAACTAAGAATGAATGGGAAGTTAGACGATATGAAGATGTAAAGATGCAGTATCTAAGAATTTTATTTTAATAATAGAGAATATAATCTTTTGAATAAACGGAAGTGAATAATTATGTTGCTGAGATGGCTAAAGTGTTTATCTGAAAAGATGAATCTTGGATGTCACCTACCTAAATATGATACACACGCCTGAATGCAGGGAAGATAGGACCCTGGGAAATAAGACAAGATTAAAGAAGGAGGTTAAAGACTATCTTCAGAGATATAATATGATGAAATAAAATCTTAAGTACTCCACTCATCTAAGATAAAAAATAATGAGATGAGAATAAAACTAGGAGTTTCTGACTTGGGGGGCTAGGAAATTAATATAGGAAGTGAAGAAGATCTCTATGATTTCTAGCACCATTAAAGTCACAAAGTGAAAGAAAGAGTGTATATCTTGATGAAAAAGATCACTAGGTTTCCTTTAAATTATAGATTCAATTTAACCCTCTCCCTAAAGTCATCATTAAAGTAACTTATTCAATGTCATAAGAAATTGTATACCCTTCTTTCAATAGCTTTAAGAAACATCTTTGAAGACTATAAATTTTAATACTTAAACATATGACCAGTCAATATAAAATATTTTCTTTAAATATGCTTCAAATTGACCCAGTTATCCATATAACTCTAAGTTCCAAGTTGATGACAGTCTTGAGAATAAATTAAAAAGGAAGCAAATAAACAGCAGTGCTATACAATGTGATTGTCCTTAAAGCAACAAATTTTATCCATTTAAAGCAGTTTTTTAGTTATATACCTTACCATCTTTACATAAATTTGCATTACAGTACCAAAAAATAGTAGTTGTAGATATTTTATTCACCCTCATAATAAGGAAACAGTGTATCATTAAAATCCTATGACCTCATTCTTTGTTTAAAAATTTAGTCTATGGTTGCCGTAATCATCAGATGCAAGATATTTCTAACAATTAATTCTATTGATAAGAACAGTTTTCTTTCTAGGAACATACCATACATTTTCTATATATGGGCTCATTTAAAGAATAAAGAAAATTGGTCACTCTGCAACTAAATTAGTTCCTAAGCTTTGGAGGCATTTGTAAGTAATTTGTTCTTTATGATTTGAAAGTAATGTCAAAAAGTTATGAGTACTTATATTTAAATAAATTTTCACAAACTAAACATTAAAACTAAATTGAAAAAGAGAAGAAGACGAGATAAATTGTCTAAATAAGTGTATTCTAGCAATTAAAATGAATAAGAAAACAAAATAAAAGAAGGCACTTGTTTTAATATATTTTCTTCATATTTAAATAGTCCCACTCTTCTTACTAGTCAAGCAAAAATTATATAGATAATGTAAAATCCTCGCCAGTTCATAGTCACTACACTATTGCCCCAAATAACATAAAATACTCAATTAAAATTATATTAAAACATAAATCCCTGAATCAAATTTAATTTGGGCACTGTTTATTCTAACTTCTTTATATAAATAAGATAAAACTTACAGGGTAAAATAATTGAGTACCAGAAACTGAATATTTCTTAATCACAGCCATAATTATTAACTTATCTGTTTCTAAGTAGCACAAAATGTAACAAAAAGCTGACAGAAACATGCTGAAAAATAAACTAATAATTCCAGTTTGGGAGTGAAAATAACTTAGGTTCATACAAATGCCTCCTTCCCAGGTAATACCATATTTCCCACTGCTTATTGTAGTAGTCTCTTGCTCTCTACAACTGTTGCATTTAATCATTTTACTGCAGTCAAATTAATTCTAATCACACCTACACAACAACCCCTCAACACAGAAAACGAGAGAGAGCAAGAGTGAAAGTGATAGGAGGTGGGGGGAGGAGGGTGGAACAAAGAATAAGAAAAAATTGACTATAAACAATATATTAGATTAAGGAAACTTCATTTCAAATGATGTTCTTCATCTAAATGATGCCCACGAAGCATTGTTAACCACAAGCACATACACATAAAAAAATCCTGATATATATAAAAGTATCTTTTCTCCTAGATCTTTAAATATTTAATATTATTCAGATAAGTCTTTCAGATATTAAGATTAGATGTGATTTTTTTTCCAAGTACACAGGTTGCCTTAAGTATGTATTAGACAGTTTATTCTTACTCCACAAAGACTGTGAAATTGCTTTATACCTAAGACAATGTGGAACTCTATGATGCTTAGCAGACTATATAGCCACATAATTGCCCATTTTCACTTGCTTCCAATGAGGCCTGACAGCGCACAAGTTTATAGCAGTAGCAGATGACTAGAAAAAAAAGTTTCCCATTTTCTAACTTCCTTTCAGAAAAGATTTCCTGAAAATTTAGGATTTAAAAAAAAGCAGCTTATGAATAATGGAACACACTGCTTCACTCAACCAGGTTTTATATCCTTGCAATATTCCTATCACGTGGAACAGGTTCAGAAGTTGCAATAAAGCAATGCATTTAAGAACTTCTTAAAGTAATCAGAACAGTAATAAATATGAAAAATCATTTCTAATTACCTCTGTTGAGTGACGCTGAACTGTTTATATCTCCAGTAATAAAGGAAGACTCTGACTGCTTTCGGACCGTGTCATTCCACATTCTACGAATTCGACTCTGGGTGGGGGAAAAATAAGAAAGGAAATGAACTCATGAGGCAAAGAGTTTTCACACAAATCATTCTTTTTCTTTTGTGTCACAGTTATATGAGACTTTTGTTTCTAGCATCTGGCAAATAACAATTTCTATATGCTTGCAGAACAGTAGCACGAGAACATCAGAAAAAACATTAATGATAACACATGGGTCTCATTAAGTGCATTCTTAAAAGCCTATACCAAAGATAATTATAACCAGTAAAAAGGAATAAATGTAAAGTACTGTCCCAATTTAAATATGTTGAAGATATACAGAAGTGCACTCTAGACAGTTAGAATAAGAAAGTTTTAATTTCCGAAGTAAAACAAATTATTTTCACTGTAGCTTTTATTGAAATAGAATGTTTAAATATGCATTAAATTGCCAGTTTTATTAACAAAAGATTTAGTTTAAAAAAAAATCAGAAGCTTGCAAAAGAGAGTTTGCTAATAAAAAACCCAGAATATTATTAAAATGCTATGGAAAAAGTTATTTTCCATAACTTTTATAAAACGACCAATGGAATTGTAGAGATTACATACTATCCTGATTTTCTTTAGAAAGAAAAAAGGCAGTTGACTCACTTCTATTCATTGCTTCAGTAGGAACCTTTACAGATAACTGAAATTCTTACATTATTATTTCCGTTCTTAAATTCAAATATCAAAGTATCAGATAATTCAAGGAAACATAATTTTTTTTCATTTTGGGGGGATTTTTTTCCTGTTTTATTCTGTGATGCCATTTTATTCAATTAGGGATCAAAAAAGTATTAGCAAGAAGTTTTTCCAAGAATAAAACAGTTAAAAGAAATCTTACTAATTGTGAAACCATGATAAAATTGGCTATGTTCTGAATGTATTTGAACTCCTTGATAATAGGAGTAGCCAATTTTAGATATTAAACAATTGGTTTTATGAATCTTACAACATGGTTTTGCTTCAAAAATATTGTTATATCACATTGCTCCTAGGTCAACAAACACACACACACACACACACACACACACACACACACACAAACACACACACACAGTAAACAAAAAGATAAGCTGGGAACAAGTCTCTCAAGTTTGTTTTATTGATTAGTTGATTAATTAATTAATATTAATTTCCCTCTACTGGCTGCCAAATACTAACTTACGAGATACTAAGGTAAAGTCCAAACACAAAATGTCCTAGGCTTCATGGAGCTGCTAGACTAGTAAGTGACAGATTAAACGAAGTATCACAAAAATAAATGCAAAAGTACAATGTGTCTGCAAATCTCCACAGAAACATTAAGTAATATAGCTGAAAACTACAATCAACCCAAATGACGATCAACAGTAGGATGGATAAGTTATAGAATAACATACAGCACTGAAAATAAAATTTAAAAAAACAGCATAGTCTTCAGTAACATGGATGTTGGGAAAAAGAAGGAAAATATAAAAAGAATATGTGCTGCATGATTTCAGGTAAATAAGTATCACACACAAGCAAAACAAAATGAACTGTTAAAAGCTAAGATAGTGGTTATGTTTTGAGCTTAATGATTGAAAGGAGTTCAAAGGGTTTTGGAGGCACTCCCAGTATTCATTTTTTTTTTTTTTTTTGAGTTGGAGTCTCACTCCATCGCCCAGGCTGGAGTGCAATGGCACACTCACTGCCACCCCAGCGTCGACCTGCTGGGCCCTGGTGATCCTTCTGCCTCGGTCTTCCAAGTAGCTGGAACTACAGGTGCACACTACCAGGCCGACTAATTTTTTATTTATTGTAGAGACAAGGTCTCGCCAAGTTGCCTGATCTGGTCTCGGAACCCGTGGGCTCAGACAATCCACTTGCCTCTGCCTCCCAAAGTGCTGGAGTTACAGGCAGAGCCACTGAGCCCGGTCGATACCCAGTATTCTAATATTTGACCTGGGGAGTGGTACTAATGCCATACACTTACGGTTTTGTACACTTCTGTAAATACTTATTATTCTATACAACTTTAAAATATTTGAAAAATTGTACATATAGGAGATATGCCTTGTCTAAGGAGTCTGAGAACAATGCACCAAAGAAGTAACATTAACTGAAAGATGATGGAGTTATTATTCTTAGGTGACAAGATGAGCTGAGCTGTCCCTAATAGCTCGTCTCCTATTAGTCTCCCCTACCTGCTCTAGCCACACCTGTCCCCTTGCTGTTCCTTAACAAGCCAGACATGATTCTGTCTTAGGGCTTGGCACACTGGTTGTTTTCTCTTTCTGGAGTGCTTCCCCAGATACAGGTATGCATAATTCCTTCATCTCTTTGACTTTTTGCTCAAATATTTTCTTTTTAAAGAGGTGTAACTTGTCCACCCTATTCAGAATTACTGTTGACATACCCAATCCAATCACAATATCATTTCTTTTTACCTATCTCTTCCCCCACAATAGTCACTAACATCTTCTACAACACCATGTATTCTATAATTATTTCTTATATTTATATTTACTGACTATCCAGTTAATGTCTGATATTTAATGTCTGAATTAGACTTGAGTATCTAGGAGAAGAGGACTTTTGTCTTTTTTGTTCACTGATGTGTCACATACTTTGGCATTTCGTAAATAGTATATCTATATTATATACAGGGGATGCCAAAAAATGTACGCATTTTAAGTATGACATGTGCTCAAAAGAAAACAATAATCAAATGAATACTAGAGTCACCACGAGACAGGCAGGACAGTCAAAGAAAATGGTAGAAGCATAGTTGAGCAAACATCATACTACACATTGATACCATAATTTAATTCAACTTCAAAAAGCAATACATAAATAACATCTCTTAAACTGTGTATACGTTTTTTGGCACACCATATATATGTATATGTTAATTAATTCTTTCTGTGTTCTGGGTTCTATACTATGTACTTCTCATGTAGTCACTCGAAACCTCATCCATGAGGTAGGTACTCTTTTATGCATTAGAAAACAAAAACACAGAGGTTAATTAATATGTCCAGTGTTACAGATCTAATAACTGGTATAACCAGGACTGAAATGCAGTCATCTGGTTCCCGAGTCTAGAAGGTTAACAACTCACTGCACTACATCATATAATAGTTGAATAGAAAAAGGAGGCAAATGAAGTAATATAGCTGAAAACTACAGTCAACCCAAATGACTATCAACAGTAGGATGGATGAGTAAGTTATAGAATAACATACAGCATTGAAAATGAGCAGAGGAAAAGGTATATAGCACAGAACAAACATTTACTTAAATGCTTATGGAATAAGCCAGGAGGGAGGGATCTTAGATTATGAAGGTGAAGAAAAATCACAGAAGACTACACACAATAAAGATAGAATCTAAAGAAAGATTTAGTAGAATACTAAACAGCATATTTTTTTTGGTGGGAGAGAAACTATTAGAGTAAGTTAAGGAAATGATAGAACAAAATTTAGGAGGTCTTCTCTGGTGGGGAGGCAGAGGGATTGGTTAGGGAGAGGTTGAATTAAGAGGAAACATTGAAAATGTTCTGTTTTCTAAGTTGGATGCTGAGTTCACAGTTGTCATTTTATTAATATGTTTTATAATTTCATATACATAGTTTGCTTGCAGTATTTTTTATATATAATACAGAGTAAATATATCTAAAAAGTCAGGAAAAATACATGAATGATAAATGGTAGAAATCTTAAAGGTCAAAGCGGGAAGGATCCTCTTTTGGTTAATAGTTAAAAAACAAACAAACTTACAGCCATGTCTGTGAATGTATGTTTTTGTAACTGTGTCTATTATAAAACTTATAAGTGACGAGCACCAGGAAATATAATGAGGGAGAAACAGGTGGAGAGGACTTTTGTTTTTTAGTCTTGGTAATCATACCTCTCTATCATCTACCTGGTCGCCATATGATCTTCTGAGATAAGACAAGATCGGGAGCATTCCAGGTGATATGGTGGGAGACAACACATCATCACAGTTACAGGTGGATGATATTCTGTCACTTCCTTCTCTAAATCATTCCATTGACTTCTCAAAGTAATCAAAATGAAATCTAAATTTTTATAATGTTAGAAATACCGAGGAATCTATCTTGCCTTTTCCATTTACTTTATTTTGCTCTGTCTCTCACCTACTTTGGTCAGCAACATTTTTTGCAAGTTCTTCTCACCTTAAAGGCATCAGTTGTTCTCTCACTTGGAATTCTCTTTCCCTGAACTTCTTTTCCTCCTGTCATTCAAAATCTCATCACTCAGACCTTGAAATAAATATCATCTCAAAAGGTAGTCTTCCTCCAGTCTTTAATCCAAGTAATCCAAGTAGCCACCTGGCTTCTTTGCATCACCATATTTTGGTTCTCTGACAGCCTTCACAATCTAATATTTTCTGTTGGTTTGTTTATTTATTAACACATTTTCTGTCTCCCAATGCTAGAATAAAAGTTCCAATCCAAGGGAACATTATCTGTCTTTTAACCATTTTATCCTCAGAGCTTAGAAGATTGCTGACATTACATAGAAGGCACTCGACATTTCCAAATAGAAATAAAAATGTAAAATATATATTGTAATTCTCGACATTCTCTGATGTAAAAAAACAAAAGGCATCAGTACTTCCCAAACTTTGTATAACTTCAGTGAATGTTTTAGCATTTGCTTTTGGAAGGTCACAATTAACAAGCAATTTATTTATTAGTTTTACCTAAGTAAATAGAATGAATTTAGTAATTATAACTTTATGTAGGGTTGGATTGTCACAGTTAATCAGAATTAGTATTATATTAAATATAAGAAAACAATGTATTTTTTTCCAATAGTAGAATTGTTACGTTACCAACTATAAAAGTGAGGAAAAAATATAATACAGCGTTCAAGTATATACATGTAATTATATTCTATAATAATGGCACTAATAAATTGTAGCAGGTATCATTTATTGAGCATCCACAATTTATTCTAAATGTTTTGTATACATTAGAGGTCAATCTTCCTAACAACCTAAGACGTCAGTATTTATTACCACAATTTTACAGATGAAAAACATGAAGGTCAATGAGATCAATAACTTGTTCTATGTCATAGCTGGCTAGAATTCAAACCAAGGTATACCTCTGCACCAAGTTTATCATTATGTTATTAAACTGCACTCCCTTATCTCATTTAGAAGTATTGCTAAACACTGCACAGCTCCTGTTGTAACTAAATAGATGAAACTTCCAAATATTGTTATTCTTTCATTAATGACATATGTCAATAAAATAGGATGATGCCTATTATAAAAATCAGATAAAATACAAATAGGATGATGCCTCAAGAGCTCAGTAATGTGAAAAACATGTAGGATCTAATCAGGCTGGATGATGGAGAGAATCTCAACAATTTCAATTGAAAAGTTGTGGAAAAGATAATTACCAAAAAGGGGGACAAGGACACCAGTTTCACTAGTTTGAAAATAAAGGCATTGATTATAAGAAAATGCTCATGCTGGAAACATCACCCTGGTTTGCGCTACTTTTATGCGAGAATTCAGATCTCTGATTGGCAAATTTAGTTGTCCTAAACTCAGAAATCTCTGCCCATCTGAGTTCGTACATCTGTTACCCTAATTTGCAACTTTACAATGTCAGTATGGTATACAAACAATATATCAAATTCAGATTATTAATAATTGTGCATTATATTTAAAAACAAGTTTCATGATTTGTAATTGGTAAATTATTTAAGACAATCTGATATGTTTGACAGATATAAGTTAGTTTTTAAAAATTTTGCTGGAAACACTAGATTGATGTTAAATATATAGTTTTATTTGCAAGATAAAACTCCATTAGGTTTAAGTAGTTATAAAAACACTGTTTACTCTTTGATTTTTAAGAGTTGTTTGTGCCATTTAGATGTATATGACAGACAGTTTATATGTTTGAGAGAATCAGATGTATTTAATTTACAAATTATACTTAAAGAGTATAAGGAAATTTATTTTTTAAGCATTTGAGTGGAATTGTTTAGAGAAATTTAATCTACAAAGTTTACAAGCCAATCAAACATTCATCAAAGAACAAATAAAGCAATCACCCTCATTTTACATAAAATTACCCAATTTATGAAACAATAATTCGATTTATAAGTTGAGCTAAAAGAGTTCAGAAGAATTAATTCTTGATTTATAACTTCATTTGCCACTTTAAATTCAAGTCTTTCTCAGAAAAATTTAATTGACAACACTGAAAACATGACTGTTTTTCCTACTGAATCATGCAATCTTAAAACTATTAGTTTGCTAATTTGAACCCAAACTCACTCATGACCTACATAATCCCATGTTTTGTGTTTGATTGATTCACGTTTGTTTTCTGGAGTTGCTAAAATTTAAATGTGATCATCTTTGGGCTAACACTGTGACACAGGAAATATGGCACACAATTTATCTTAAAGTTTAAAATTTCTCCAGTGAGGGACTTTGCAGCCACAACTAGCCCTGGAAGCACGGGCGTAGAGCTCAGACCTGCTGAGTCAATGATGCTGTTGTGGTATTCTTTGCTGCCTTGACTTGTTCTTCAAATTCTCAACACATAATATGGTTTGAGTTATAACTGTTTTTACTAAACATACCATATTATATGTAAATTATCTCAGTTTATAATAGAAGATTATTACACTGGTTGAAAGAATTACCCCCAAGAACCACACACACACACACACACACACACACACACACACATACACACACACCTTTCTTCAAATTTTGGGTGAAATAGCAAAGTCCGTTCTTCATCTGCTATATTCAACTAAAACAATCTGAAGTCATTATTTATTGTGCCAACTTAGACACTAAATCTTGTCACTTTATAACAATTCTGGTTTTTTCACTTTCTAACAGAATCATTCCCATGTGAGACCTAGTGAAATAACAGCAAACTTGATGTGTTGAACACTTGAAATACAAAGTAGCACTGACTCGTAACAGAATATAGGCAAGAGATATTTTATTTCAATGAAAAATATTGTTTACCTGTGAGCCTGTAGAGTAGCGTCCAGGAGTTCGAGAACCAGATGTTTTCCCTGAACCAATGGAACTCTCTGTACTTTTGCCGCTACAGCAATGCGTTCGGAGGCATTTTCCATACTCTTTTCGTACCTAGCCAATTAAATATTAACTTCTGTTAACAAATGCTCATTTCAGCTATGAACTAAGGTATAACATGTGAGTTTTACTTTTAGAAAATATAGTTATTTCCTTGTCCTACAGATATAAAAATGTCTGTTCAGCAAATATTTTACAGTATAAAATGATTATATTCATACTGTCAAGCTTGGAATTTTGTATAACTGGAATGTTTTAAAACAAATACACAGACACACACATCTCCAATCACATAGTGAGAACAGAATGAGCAAAACAGAATAATTACGTGTTAGCCATTAAAGATCTTAGTTCAAAGAACATATATTTAAGCCCCTTCAAGACACTAATTTTAGCTTCACAACTTTGGTATAAAGTAGCCTATTGGCGGAAAGGTATTGTAGCTATTGTTATTTAGGCAGAAGTTTAATGAGAAAGAGAGTAGGGTGGGGAAGAAAGGGAGGGGAGGAGGGAAAGAAGGAGTAGAGAAAGGATATTTAAAGGCAGAAAAAAGAAATGTGCTTGACTAGGCATTTATTTTAAATCTATTTATTTGAAGTTTATTTCTCTTGAAAGAGGTCAAATTTTCAAGTATAGAATAAAAATTCAAAATATTTTAAATTTATTCCCTCAGAATAGTTCTACCCAATAATCATGAGACATATAATCACTTTTCTTTGTAGCATTGTTGATTAAATTCTTAATCCTGGCTGTAATATAAATCTACAGGGAAAAAAGAGGCAAACATTTGTTAGTCTATATTTCTAAGCAGACAAATATATCAATCTTGGGGAAAACTTTTATCGTGTTTAAAATTTTTATTACCGTCTATTTAATTGAATAAGTCATATAAAAATAAATAGTAACTGCCTAAAATCCTACCTTTACTTTCAATCATAACAATATAGGGACAGCCTCTTATATTGGTTATACATTCACAAAGTTACATGATGAAGTAACACTATATATAGATATTATTGTTAGCTCTTTACATATTTGGCTTCATATGAGTTCATAATTTTCACAATTTAGGACAATGGAACATTCCATGTGATTTTATTTAACTCAAAGCTATAAATGTATGCTTTATAAAGGAATGCTATTTATAATCAAAAGCAAAAAAGGAGTTAAATAATACATTAAAATTAGTAAACATGTAAGCTTTATATCATATTACTGTAAAGTTCATTCTGCCGAAGATATAGCAGAATCAAATGTAAAACATATTTAGATTTTCTCAAAGAACTCACACTTATTGAATGTGATAAGAACAGTGATAGAGATATAGACAGGTACTCAAGTACGGAGGAGAGGTGCAGGCTGAAGGTAGGTAAGGGGATCAGGAAGACTTCTTAGGGAGGATGGCTTCTGAGAGAATCTTTTAAAGAGATGTCGGAATTAGTCAGCATACAGTGTGAAAATCAAGAATAGGGAACAAAAGGGGGAAAAGACACTCTAAGCTGTAGAGACCAGGATAAGCAAAACAGGTTTATGACATGCTAGCCTTTAAAGTCTTTCTCTGCTTTGGAATGCCAACATTGCATATTTTTCATGTATTTAAAATTCTATTGATGTGTTTTGCAACCAGTCTCTTCTATGCTACATTTATCAATAATGAGAAGTAGAGATAATTATTTTTGTTCAATGTTTACAAACCAATCCATATTTTATTAAAAAAAAGAAATGTGTGGACTTATTTGTGTGTGTTTTTAAGATGGGTGTGTTGGGAGGGTGGAATGAAAAACCTCTTATTTTTAATCACTATTTGCCAGGAACTATACTAGGTAATGACCTCAAAATGACTCAGAAAAATATGTACCTTCATTTTATAGGTGGGGATGCTGAAACGATTAAGCAATGAGATGAAACCAAAAGGCTAAGAAGGCTAAACTATGTGCCTTATCTGAAAAAATCCAAATCTCATGGGTGCTTTATTTAGCAGGAGGCTCAAAGATACCACATCCCTAACATTGATACATGTTCAACACAGGCATTGTATATTTTTAGTATTATTATTTTAAAAAATCTATTAGATTACTCTTTTCCTTATGTCTGAAAAAAATGAGAAAATATTTTAATTAAAAATTGAGAAGGCTTAAAATAATCTCTAACCAAAGATATGCACTGTCGATTACAGTTGAGTAATTTGTTTTGAATTTATGTAGCATCTCCAGGAAACTAAATTTTGACCATAACCTTCCCCTGCCATATCCCACCTTGCTTTTCCTCAAATACTCAGCAAGTGACATTTTTCTTTCTATGAGAAAGTGTTTTTAATGAAGTGATTTAACCCTAGACAAATATTTTAGTACAAAGAGAGAGGGAAGGAAGAGAAAAAGTGAACCACTCACTCCTCCTCTTGTTACAAATACAGCAATATTGTATAAGCCACAGGAATTGATCATGTAATATTTGCATTTTCCAACAAAGATTAAATGTGCTGAACTGATTATATAAACAACCAGCAAATCAAAATATTTGGTGATGCCAAGTCCCACATTAGCTACATTACTTTCTGAATCATTATATTGACTTTATTTTGCTGTGATTTAATTTGAAATTGCGAGTATGTGTCTTAAAAAAGAAGAAAGTAAAACAACATGAGCTATGCCTATGAAATACTTTTCTTTAGATTACAATAAAACAGTTATTTAATTATTGAATTATTTGCATAATTTAATATAGTATATAACATGATAATCTATCTTAACTACCCCAGTCAGATAATATCTAATTTTGGTGTTCCAGAATATTGAAAACAGAAAAGAATATACCTTACTAATGGAATATTTCTTCTATACTCTCAGCTCAGAAAAAAAAATTATAATGAAAGCTCTGGGAGTGTGTGAAATATATGAGTGTAGAACAAAAACAAAAGTGACCACTTTAATGTCACCAGTGGAAATACTGGTGACACAATCATATAATCCACACCCAGAAAATGACTACCAACTCAAAATGTTTAATTTCAATCAAACAAATAGCCCAATAAAGATAAAAAATGCTGAGCGCAGTGGTTCAAGTCTGTAATCCCAGCACTTTGGGCGGCCGAAGCGAGAGGACTGCCTGAGCCCATGGGTTTGAGACTCGCTTGGGAAACTTGATGAGGCCTTGCCTCTACAATAAATCAAAAAATTAGCCAGGTGTGGTGGTGCATGCCTGTGGTTCCAGCTACTTGGAAAGCTGAGGTGGAAGGATTGCCTGAGCCCAGCAGGTCGAGGCTGTGATGACCGTGAGCATGCCACTGCACTCCAGCCTGGGTTACAGAGTGAGACTCCAACTCAAAAAAAAAAGAAATAAATATTTCTTATTTCTCTAATCAAAACATATAAGCAACTACATTAGCAATGGTATATTAATGAAATCCAATAAGATGGTTTTTCAAAAACCACCCAAGACTATTTTTGTAATTTCAAAGATAAGTATCTAATTTTTTTCTGTATGGAAAAAGAAAATAGGCTTTTGATATTTTCTGATGTTGAGTCATGTTCAATACACCAAATAAAAATTCCACCAAAATTTTAAAATTCAAAACACAGAATGAATGAAAAAACAATATGTGTATTCCTTGTTACTGTAAATCATAAAAGTAGGCTTCTAAACCAGGGTCTGGCAAGTATTCTAATAAGAACCAGATCGCCATTATTTTAGGTTTTGTAAGTCAAAAAGAAAAACCAAGTATATTGTGTTTATGCTTATTTTAAACCTTAAATCTAAGCCTTTGAAAATGTAATAACCATTCTAGGCTCCCTGGCTGTAAAAATAAAAGACAGCTGGATGAATTTGGCTCACGAGTCACAGTTTCCGGAACTCTGTATTAATGAATCACAAAATTGAACTTGATGACATATGTATTTTAAAATTTAACTTACATTAAATATGCTACATATACTAATATCTCTAGAGTTGTTTTTAAGACTTGAGTTGTAAAATCTCTACTGGGATATCAAATGCAATTCTTAGTTATTCCAGTGATGTGTTTATGTTAAGAAAAGAAAAATAAAAAATAATTGGAAAAACTGTATTAAGTATTAGCCCCTAAAAAATACTCAAAACCAAAGTGATTTATACGTAAAGTACAAATAATTATTTTTGCTCCGTAGAAAATTTCAATATTAAACTAAAAACTATTTCAGAAATTGTTAAAAATTAAAAGATAAATACAATTTTAAAGTTATGATAGTCCAAATTTCCAGCTAATGTATAAAATAAAGATGACAGGTAAATCTTATCTACTTTACTTCAATATGTTATAACTGATTATAATGGCTTAATATTACCTTATTTTTGTGGACAAATGCTATTCTTTCCATTAATCTCCTCATTTTGCTCACATCTTTTTGTGTATATTTCTCTTGAGAATCAGTTATGGCTTTCTCCTATCCAAATCTAGATGTCTTTCCCATGTATTTAATCTTTGACTTCTCTTTTACAATACTAACCACGGTCTTCTTGACATTTTCTCCTATCTTTAATTCAGTGTAACATCTTGATTCTCATTCTTCTCATCTGATACCGCCTTCCTTCCATCTCTATTCTCATTCTGCAGTTACATTTCTCTCCCTTGTTAAACTAATTAGGTGTGGTAGACTGCTAGCTGTTCATCACACCTCCTTTTTCTGGGTAGAAAAGTTAGACTTTTTTTTCTTGCAGTTTATTCACATGGTAATGTTGACACAGTCATAGCTTATGAAAAATGAGTAAAAACAATGTGAGCCACTTTCAGGTCTTTTGCACAAGATCCATTCTTCCCAGACTGCCTGCTGAAAGTCAATACCAAAGATAGCTGTGAAATTATATACTGAGATTGGTTGAACCTTAATCAACGTATGTACCTCCATGGGGCATCCCCATCAACTGAGCAATGAGTTAGGCCACTATAATCTTGGGTGTATATTCATTAATGATTTGAGAGGGTTCATTCATTCTATAATAACCTGTCTTCTATTAGATTAGAATTCACTCATTCTAATATAAACCCCTGTCTTTTCTGTAATCTACATTAGAAGTCTGACTCACCAACAGAGTGAGTCACCTCTAATCTGTATTTATGATCACACTGATACATTTTAGATCCCTATGCCTTCTAAAATGGACACAGAATAGTTTTGTTTTATTCCTGTCCATCTTGACAAGTGGACATCCTTCTCTCAACTTCTGGTTTTGGTCTGACCAGTCTCTAAAACCAAAAAACTCAGAGACAGATATTTTTACTTTTTGTTTTCTTTGTTTTTCAAAGAAATATTAAAGATCTTATTTTTTCTTTCTTATAAATTTTAAAACATTTTCCACTTCATTTTCAGAGCTAGCTCTTTCAATATTTTATAATTATTTTCATCACCTCCGTGTCACACATGAGTAAACTGAGACATGGGAAGATGAATTAACTTCCCAAAAGTTGCTTAAGTGTTTAATTAGAGGAACTGAGATTCAAGCTCAGGCAATCTGACTCAGGGGTCTCTGTGATTGGAGTCATAGAGACCACGTTTCTAACAAAGTTGAAAAGTCAGCCTGAGCAACAAGTGAGACCTTGTCTCTATAAAAAAAAAAAAAGAAGAAGAGAAGAAAGAAAAAGAAAGAAAGAAAGAAAGAAAGAAAGAAAGAAAGAAAGAAAGAAAGAAAGAAAGAAAGAAAGAAAAGCAAACAGGAGGGCATGGTGGCCCATGCCTATAGCCCTAGCTACCTGGAATACTGAGGCAGAAGGATCACTTTAGACCAGAAGATTGAGGTGGCAGTGATCCAGTACACTCTAGCCTGGGCCAAGTGTGAGACCCCAGACAAAAAGAAAAGAAAAAAGAGAAAAATATAAGATTGAAATATCAATCTTGAGATTTTTTAAAAAATGCAGTAAAAATATTTAATTCCTAAAATTAACTTTAAAAAGTATATTTTATATACTTGTAAAAGCTTGCAAAAACAGACAAATATCAAAAATTGAATATTTCATTCAAGTAGTAGATTTTATAAAAAAGGCTTTTAAAGGAAAGACTTATAGAGACCATTATCAAGTATTCCATCTTTCATTCAAAAAATAAGTGTATATTATTTTACCATAAGATGTCTAGACATTTATATTTTTGTAGTGTAAACTAGTTTTAAATATATATATATGAGACCCAAAGAAAAAAAATGGAATTATATTTTGGAGGAGTGAGCCCTTTATAGTACAGTCTCAACTGCTAAGTAAATGTTCTACGAACGCATCGGATTGAGTGTATATCAGTTAGCACTTTAATGACAAATTTACAGAAGAAATGTCCTAAGTTGTGGCAAACAGGTAACGGGTTCTTCCACCATGACAATGCACATGCCCATACCATGCTGAGTGTTCAGTAGTTTTTGACCAAAAACAGCCTGACCCTTGTTCCCCACCCTCCCTATTCACCTGATCTCACTCCTAGTAGCACGCTTTGGTTTCCACAGATTAAAGATAAAAAATTCCTCAAAGGCAGTGGTCCCCAACCTTTTTGAAATCAGGAATTGGTTTTGTGGAAAACAATTTTTCTATGGTCTGTGTGGAGTGGGGATCATCAGGCATTATATTCTCATAAGGAGCACACAACCTAGATCCCTCACATTCTCAGTTCACAATAGGGTTCCTGCTCCTACAAGAATCTAATGCCTCTCTGATGTGGTAGAAGACCAGAGCTCCACTGGCCAGCCATTCCCCTTCTCCTGTGCTGTTTGGTTCCTAACAGGGCATAGACCAGTACTGGTACCAGGCCTGGGAGTTGGGGATCCCTGTTGAAAGGGAAACATTTTGCTAATGTGAAAGAGGAGAACAAAAATGGCAGAAGTACTAAGAGGCATCAAAATTGATAGTTCTGAAGCTGTTTTGAACAGTGAAAAAGAATCTCAATAGGTGTATTGTATCATAAGGAGAGTACTTTGAAGGTGACTGAAGTTTAAATTTGCAAGAATAAATACACATTTTTTTGTAAATAAGTTCTGGGATTTTTGAGTCCCCCCCCCTTAATATATAACATGTCAAGCTATACTGGGGTTGCCAGAAAAATGTATACAAAATTTAAGAGAAGTTATTTATGTACACGTTTAGCTGACCATAATCAGAAGTATCTGGATGCTAATGGCAATCACTTTGAGCAACTCTTGTAACTGCAGAAGTCAAACTTGACTTGTATTCATCTATACTTTTCACTGTTCTAAATGGTTTTTCAACTCAACAATTTGATGCCTTTTTGTGCTTCTGCTGTTTTTTTGTTCACATCTTCCATGTTAGCAAAACATTTCCCTTTGAGTAAGGGTCCTCAACTCCCAGGCCAGGGGCTAGTACTGGTCTGTGGCCCATTAGGAACCAGGCCGCACAGGAGGAAGGAAACAGAAAGGAAATAGTTGTTTCCTTTCTTGTAATGTATATACATATTTTTGGCACCCTCTGTCTATATCATGACTCCATGACATTTTAGAAAAGCATTACTTCCTTATAAACAAAGTTACTTGTCTGTCAGTAGAGACAGATATTAAAAAATATATGGTATTAAAAGCTATTAGGTCAAGAATAGAATTTTTGTTCATTGTCCGAATGAGAAAATTTTTTCATTGTTTTTTACTATTGAACATTGTCACCAAATATTATGCATATTTCTTGTATATGTTTTGTCTTTACTGTTATAAAAAATGAATCTTTTTTCTTATAGACAAACATATCAAGAATGATATATTAGAATATATTATAGTTGCTTTGCTATCATAAGATATATGGCTTTTAACTTTAAAGAGAGAATTCTAGCTTACCTTCTTCTGTAGGACACAATGGAAAATGAATATAAACATTCCCTGTAGAGAATTGAAAATGGTGAAGAGATACGCCATGATGACTGTGCTTTCATTAATATACATGAGTCCAAAGGCCCAGGTCAATCCTAATAAGCAGAGGAGAGCTATTGCACCTATAACCCATGACCTGTAGAGAGAAAAGAGAATTAAGAGTTATCAATAATTGGTCATTAATTAACACCCACACCATGTCAATATTACAACACTGAAAAAAATGTTACGGTAAGTTTTTTGACAGATAATGTAAGACAGGTGGTATAAGTACTTTAAGATTTTAATGGGGATTACAAGTTTCCAAGCTTGAGGAGATATACATGAATGGAAATGTTATGAACACAGAGATTCACTTAAGCAAAAGAAGATTTGTACCATAAATTATTCATGTATTTGTAGCACATATGCAAATGGCATGAGGTGTAATCATGGTGAATGACAAGGGGAAAATATCTATAAAGCTATGTTAGTCTCCACTGGTCTCAGTGGTGTGATAACATTTGTTTAATTGATCTCTTTCTATGAGTACTTCATCTGATACACTTTAACCTCGTCTTTCCAAATTTCCTTTTTCCATAAAAATTTTAGTGTTTACTGGCAAAACATACTGGGTATTAGAAGAAAATACATGTATTTGTAGTACATGTATGCACTTGATGAGCCCTATTTGCCTGATTCTGTAGTTATACGGAATAAACATGAGAGAGACAGTGGTTGGGAAAAAATAGTTCCACGCCAGTGGATTGACTTTAGTTCTACTTTGAGTCTTTTGATCACTGTCTTCTAGGCTATGTGGAACTATATTTTAGAAATCATTCATTTGGCAGCTTTGTTGAAAAAAGACTTAAAGGCTCAGGGCACCTTCATCTCTTTGAAGTGTCAGTAAACTCAAGGAAGAAGATGAAGTTGAGAATGAGGATGGAGTGGTATGAACAGAGTAGTGTAGAATGAAAGGCAAATTCTCACTCTCACTCCATTCTCTTAGTTTCCTTCAAGCTGCCATTTGCAATAGTATAAACAGGTGACAAAAGTTCTTATATCAGTGATTAAGTTTACTATCAGTATAAAATGAATTATTCTAATATAGGGAACTCCAATAATTGAAAAGGAAATCCATCTCAAAACTACTCTCTAAGGATATGGGAGAGCAAGACCAAAGCAGTACAGATCTCCATACATTCATTAAGCCATCATTTTCCTTTTTCATTCCTGGCACATCTTCCTTGAACAGGATAAACTAATAATTATTTTCATCAGACCATTATCCTCCACTTACATTGTCTAAGGATTATCTATTTATGGGATTTAAACTTTGCATAACGAAGGTGGGGGGGGATCACATATGTTTACCATGATCTGAAGCTGAGTTCAATTTGTTTTTAGAGAGAACTACGTCTTTAAAAAGACATGGTCCCAAAGTGGTTAATTATTAAAGTCTTAGAAAACTAATTATAAATATTTACTATTTTTCTTCCATAACAATCAGTCACTATATTTCAGATTGAAATGCTCACTAAATTTAACATGTTTAATTTAAAATGTCAACATTCTTGAATAAAGAATCCCTGAAGGAGGGTTGCTACTACATGAGGCACATCTGCTTATACGAATTAGAAAACATCTTAGATGTTAATATTTTATTCTACAAGTGAATTCAGAAATATAGTAACTACCAAGGAAAATGTCTCAGCTTCTTACAGACACTGGAAAAAGAAAAAATGAGAAGAATTGCCATTAGATGAAGGCAGAGTTGCTATTTAGATTTAGAAGCAAAATAATAGGATCAAATATGGAAGGCAAATATTTTCCACTAGAAAACACATGATGGGCCCAAGGGTTAAGGGATAGAAAACTTCAACGAGTGCCAATTTCTAAAAATAAATGAATAAATAAGCAAAAGCATGAAGTCAGTGAAATGGCATTCAAAAAAAATGAAAACAAAGGACTCTTCACCAGAAGAACAAACTGAAAGTCTACAGCAAGGTCGTCTGTAGGTTGCCAATCTTAGTTTATTCTTGCAGGACTTGAAATTTCAAAATGTACATGGGGAAAATGCCCAAATATTAACACTTATGCTCACATTTATCAGATTAGTACAGACTTGTAGCTTTATTTCAGAAACCTAAATATATTCATAAATAACTAGGTCATTAATCAAATTTGAAAAAGGGTAATCTGCATATGTAAAATTTAATTTTTGAAGGAGGTGTCTTGGGTGGATATTTAATATAGTAATTCATGAATATCAACTGCAATTGGGTAGTTTCATACCCATACAATTATTTTGAAGATATACCACTGAATCACAAAATAATTTTAGATGAATGATGCCCAAACAGACAACAAAAATGCGGACATATGTGGCACAGAGGAGCACATCACAATGAAAGGAGAAGGCTACTAAAAGCGAAACAAGTCTGTACCACAGAAAATTGTTATTACGGTGGCACTGAATTCAGGTGGTATCCAATTAGCAGAGGTGAAACAATTGTATTTGGCAATACATCTGCAGCATATTTATTCTGCATGTAAGTTGTATGCCAGATTATTTTCCTGCACAGTTTGCTCTTCTGCCTCAATGTGAATGACAGAAGCTCTAATGATTTTTCAGTACTGATCTGACAGCTGGTTCATGGGACCACACTGATAAACAGAATTTATCAGCCATTCAGGTCATTCTTACTTGATGAAGGGTCTGTTATCCTCATAGCTAAAGAATGCGTAGACATAAAGACAAGAACACCAACATTAGCATTTTATGACAGAGTTTCATATGAAAAATATTTTCCCTGTTCCCAAAGGTCTCTGTCCCCCACCTCCCTAAAAGAAATCATAACCCTTTATATCCAGAAGGCAAGTCCTAAAATGACCATGAGAATTTAAATAACAAGAAATAAAATCAGTTTTATAATACCGCAATATCCCTTATCGGACTCAAAAATTCCATTTTTTCATCATGTGCTTATATTACTTGTGACTTGACAGAGACATTTATTTCTTAGAGATCACATTTCTCTAGAGAATGAGAAATTTTATAAGCAGTCTGAAAAAGGCTTGGGGGCATGCTTAAAATGACAGATTTCATGTCACCTAAAGGTATTCTTATTCTATAATGTTAGTAGGTAAGATTACTTAATTATGGACAGTACGCTTCTAAGTAATTTTAACTCGCAGATGATTGACCTGAGTTAAATCTTAACATTATAGCCTTTTGAAAATAATCCATCCTGACTACTAAAAAACCCCTTCTGTTAGTGAACTGAGGGAAAAAAGGAATAATCTTTTGTAGTAATAGGAAAAAATATACAGTGTCTGCTTTTGTCACTTATATTTACTAATTTATTCCATAGCTTTCTGATAAAATAAGATTCCAATATCCAATTAGTAAAGATAGGTAACATTCTGTATCATCTTTTTAAATATATAGTTTCTACTCAGAGAATTGTGGTAAGACAAAGAAAAAAAACAAAAAAAAGAAGAGAAACTGTTCTTTTCTCTTTTCTCTTGCCAGAAGCAAGATAGTTTCCTATGTTATGACATACAAATATAAAGCTCTTCGAAAGGCCCCAACTGTGATGTATTTTGAATAAAGAGGAGCACTGATAAAAACTTACTCTCCAGAATGATGAAGGTATTTGAAGTCAGTTTGCCTGGGGTTTACATCTTAGCTCTGCCACTTATTAGCTACCTACTTGATCTTAGGCAACAATTAATTAACCTGTACTTGTGTCCATTTATACACCTATAGAATGGTAATAATTAAAATAAACTTCTTGTGTTACAATGTAGACTTCTTGTGAAAATGAAATAATTTATTAATGTGTTCAATAAATACTACATACTGGGTATTATTATTAGACTATTTAAAGCTAGAGTAAAGTCACACTGAAGATACAAAATTTCTGACACAAAAAATAAAATATCAAATATATAAATGTTGAGTAGTTGGATTTATTTGAGAAAGTTTCATGAATAACATGATGCAGTAAAATAAATGTGGTCAAAATAAGTTGATAGATGGAGTGAGGAGTGACTAGAACTGTACGTCCAACATGGTGATTACTAGCCATATGTGGCTATATCAATTTGAATTTACTAAAATAAAATGAAGCTTAAAATACAATTTATCAATCCTACCGGTCACGTTGCAAGTACTCAAAAGCATCATATAGCTAGTAGCCACCATATTGGACAGTGTAGTGCTAAAACACTCCTGTTAGAAAGTTCTAGGGCAGTGCTGAATAGGACACTCAAAGAGAGTTTTAATCTAAGAAATGGTTTCCAAGTGATATTTAAATAATTCTGTGGATTTGTGAAAGATAAAGACAGAAGAATTTGTAAGAACTGATGATATTTAACAGTTGTAGAACATGGCTAGAAAAAAATATTGCACTTACATTAATATCAAAAAGTTATAATAAATAATAATGTGATATTTATTTTATTATATGCACTCCCATTGCATTGGTATATCCCATCTGTCATGCCAAATTCATGATTGCAATAACTCTTGCTACCTTAATTTAGACAGTACCACACCAAGTAAAGAAAGTTGCAGGGGTTAGCCATAGAAATCCATGCAAAAATGCTCTATAGAGTTGTATTAAACTATATAAATGTTTTAAAACAAATTTAATTATGTATACTTTAAGGTACGCAACATGATGCTGTGGGATACACATAGTAGAAAGGTTGCTACAATGAAGCAAATGCACATATCCATCATCTCTTATAGTTACCATTTTGCTTTTGTGACAACAGTAGCTAAAATCTACTCATTTAGCATGAATCCCAGAGACAGTCCAATTCTATTACCTACAGTACTCATGTTGTACATTAGATGTCCAGACTTGTCCATTCTACACATCTTCCTATTTCTTTCTTACCTCTCATTTTATTTTCTATCTCTGTACTTTATAAATGTTTTTTTAAATTAAGATATAAAGTTTGCACTGCAGTTGCTGAGGTGATATCTGTTTTGCCGAAACAATTTCACTGCAGTTATTTTAAGATTTTATAAAAAATATGGACACAAAGGCATAAAATGTACTTGGCAGATGTTAACAGGAACTTACAGGTTATTTTATAATCTATAAGTGCTAACTTATTAAAAAATAAAGTAAAATAACTTTTATATTCAATTTTCAAGAACAAATGGGAGAAAATAAATTTTTTATTTAGATAGTATATTTTTTTCTTGTAACGATGTGGGATACAAGTCAGTATTAGGCACATAAGTAGTCTACGTGCAGGTGAAGTTTTGGTCTCCAACTGATTCTCACTTCCCCTGGTTTAGGATTATGTGCCTTAGTGATGTTACATACCTCCCCATCTTCCCCTGGCAGTGTCCTGCCACTGCTGATCCCTCTTTTATAGTATTGTGATAAATGATTAGGAACTATTTATAAGTGAGAATATGTGGCAGTCAGTTCTTTGTTTCTGTGATAGATAACTGATTATGATCGACTCTAAATCCATCCAAGTTGCTGTGAAGTGCATAATGCTGTCCTTCTTTATGGCTTAAATAGTATATTTTTCTTTTGTCAGATATTTTATTATTTTATTCTTACTAATATCTAAAACTTTATTTAAATACTAAAGTCATAAAATTATCTTAAAAGTCAATTCCAGAACCAAATTAGAATTTTTAAGAGTCTCTGCATAAATGGACAATGATTATACATAGATTAATACATTCCATAACAATTCCAAAGCACACAAAAGAAAAATCTAGTTTCATGGAAGCTTAGCTTAAAAGTACATTTTCAAGAGGCTAGGTTTCTCAACCAAAATATTAACCTATAAATTAATGCTATTGTGTAAACACTCATACATAATATCAGCATAAACAGACAGAAAACATGATTGAATCAAGCTATAGGATATTCTTTCAATAACTTCAAAAGTTAATATACAAAATTAGTTATTATTTTTGACATGGCTTTTGAAGTATATATTATCTAAAATTCAAGATATAAAGGAGATAAACTATTTAAATAGTTTTAAATGTTCCCTTATATTACATTTAGATAATACAGAATATTTTTCAAATAATAGGATGAGTGAGGTTTGGTGTGAAGCAAGATGGAGTGGGTGATGGCAGGCATGTTTGAGAGCTTAATCCCAAGTCAAAATACCTGGTCATTGGTAAGTCACAATAAGTAAAGGAAATAATAATTTTTGCTGAATTGCTGATCTCATCAACTTCAAGTTGAATACATTCTGGAATTCTCTGGAATAGTTGAAGAATTAGCTAATTTGTGTTGGTAAGTGAGATGTATGTTTAATAGAGAGTTGGAGTACTATCATGATGTATACAGATATACTGATTTGTCTCTCAACATTTTCAGTTTCAGTATGCAATTGAATTTACTTTCTCTGGAATAAAACTAATTATATCAAAGGAGTAAAGACTTTGCCCCTTTAAATGTGTTTTGAGAGTTACTAGAGAAAGACAAAGGTAATGTAGGTGGGTTTCTCAAGATAAAACTATTTCTCATAGAAGGGAAAACAGGTAATAAATACCAATGCAAATATATGTTGAATAGGCTTTCCCTATTGTCCCTCAATCAATGAGGCTCTCAAATAGGACTGAGAATATTCAGTTACCCATATTCTAAAAGGAACCAGCAGACACCTGGGTGAAAAGACTTCTACAAGGCTTACTTAGATGTGATGTAAGAGACATTGCTTTGCCATACTACCAAGTTAGATGATCCCAGTCTTTCAAAATGCAAAGGTAAAACAAATCCATTTTAGGTTGCAATGTTCGCAGAATGTATGAAATAGTAGAAAGAAGAAATACATTTTCTTATACCAATCCCCTGGTCACAAATTTTAGCAGGCAATGGAGGAAGAAAGTTTTAAATTGGATATTTATTCACGTTTTAGATTAGTCAGACATGTAATAATACAAATAGACTGGAAACATTGTAATGTCTGTCTAACATAGCATTAATCGATCTTCTACCCAGTGACTAAGGGATGTTTAAGATAGCATAGCTAGAAAATTAGCGATCAGAGAAAAATCTAAACAGTTCATGTTTATATCCTATTGTGCTGAAAATGCTCAATCAATTAGTTACTCTTATGAGAGAAGTCTTGATGGTTTTATATTTCTCTCAAATGTATTTTATGTTAGTGAGACTATAATATCCTGAAATTATATTGTATTCAATTCTCTCTTTGTTCATCACTATAGGAAGATTAAAAGGAAAAGGCATTTAAAAACTAATTCAACAGTTCTGAGTAAAATATGAATGATGTTTCTCTATAGTCATATAGTAATCAAGAAACATTAAAGATATCAAAAATTCTTAGAAAAACATGATAGTCATATAATATAAATGAAAAATTATAAACAAGAAAGATTATTATATTTCAAGATGATTTTATTTCTATTTATATATTACTGTCAAAAGGTATATTCCTATATTATGGTCATAGGAAATTTATTAAAAAGTGAATAAAATGAACAAAATAAATAAAGCAAATGGTTTAGAATATATCATAAACATTTTTATCACGTCTCAATATCCCCATAATAATATTGCAGATTTGAAAGCAAAACACCAATATTAAATTATAAATCACAGATTTTACATTGCTTTTATATCAAGTAAGTCTGAAATTAGAAAAAATCAATACATATCAAATCAATAACAGACAAAATTATAATTAAATTATCTCTACTGCTCAATATTATGTAAATTTCTATAACTCAATATACTCAACATACTATGATCAAATAACTAATTTATATGAAAGAAGATATTAAAAAAGAGAATAAATAACAAATGAGTAAATTGTATATAGGCAATGATATGTTTATTACTATTTAATATCTCTATCTGTCAGATTTATAAAAATGAATTGGTAGGTTACATGAAAATACGATACAGGCACACCTTGGCAATGGTGGGTTCAGTTCAGGCAATCACAATGAAGTGAATTTCACAATAAGTGAGCCACAAATATTTGGATTTCTCAGTGCATATAAAAGTAATGTATATATTATCCTATAGTCTATTTATCATACAATAGCACTGTCTCTTTAAAAACAACTGTGCATACCTTAATTAAATAAAAAAATTTATTGCTAAAAACACTGACTATCATCTGAGCCTCCAGCGGGTTATAATCCTTTTGCTGGCACAGAGTTTTGCCTTGATGTGGAAGGGACTGACTGATCAGTGTGGTGGTTGCTAAAGATTGGGATGGCTGTGGCAATTTATTAAAGTAAGGTCACAATCAAGTTTGCTATATTGGTTCATCCTTTCATGAAAGATTTCTCTGTAACATTTGGTAGTGTTTGATAACATTTCACTCACAATAGAAATTCTTTTAAAATTGGAGTCAATCTTTTCAATCCCTGCCACTGCTTTATTAACTAAATTTATGTAATATTCTAAATCCCATACTGTCATTTCAACAATGTTCACAGCATCTTCCCCAAGAGTAAATTCTATCTCAAGAAACCACTTTCTTTGCTCAACCATAAGCAGAAACTCTTCATTTGTTCAAGTTTGACCATGAAATTGTAGCAATTCAGTCACATCTTTAGGCTCCACTTCTAATTCTAGTTCTCTTGTTATTTCCACCACATCTTCAGTTACTTCCTCCTGATGAGTCTTGAATGCCTCATCATCTATGAGTGTTGGAATCAAAGTTCTTCCAAATGCTTATTAATATTAATGTTTTGATCTCCTCCCATGAATCACGAGGGTTCTTAATGGCATCTAGAATAGTGAATTCATTCCAGAAGGTTTTCCATTTACTTTGCCCAGACTGATCAGAAGAAACACTGGCTATGGAAACAATAATCTTACAAAGGGTATTTCTTGAATAATAAGACTTAAACATGGAAAATATTCCCTGATCCTTCAGCTTCAGAAAGAATGTAGTGTTAGCAGACATTTATCTTTTTGCACACCATCATAGCTCTTGGGTGACCAGATGCATTGTCAATGGGCAGTAATATTTGAAAGTCATCTTTTTCTGAGCAGTAGATCTCAAAAGTGGGTTTAAAGTACTAAGTAAACAATGCTGCCAACAGCTGTTGTCATGTAGTCTTTGTTATTCTATTTACATAAATAGAATATTTATGTAAATTATTCTATTAACATAAATCTTTTGGTTTTTTTTCTAGCTTGGAGTCTCACTCTTATCACCCAGGCTGGAGTGCAGTGGCATGCTCATGGCCATTGCAGCCTCAACCTGCTAGGCTTAGGCAATCCTTCTGCCTCAGTCTTCCAAGTAGCTGGAACTACAGATGCACACCACCATGCCTGGCTAGTTTTTGTGATTTATTGTAGAGATGAGGTCTCACCAAGTTGCCCAGGCTAGTCTTGAAACCCTAGGCTCAGGCAATCCTCTTGCCTTGGCCTCCCAAAGTGCTGGGATTATAAGCTGAGCCACTGTGCCCAGTCTAGCATAATTCTTAAGGAGCTTAGAATTTTCATAATAGTAAGCAAACATTGGCTTTAACTTAAAGTTATCAGCTGCATTAGTCCCTAACAAGAAAGCCAACGTGTCTTTAGAAGCTCTGAAACCAGGCATGACTTCTCCTCTCTAGTCACGGAAGTCCTAGATAGTATCATCTTCCAGTGGAAGGCTGTTTCATCTCTATTGAAAATCTGCTGTTTAGTGCAGCCACTATCAACACTGATTTTAGCTAAATCTTCTGGATAACTTGTTGCTTCACCTTGTATGTTTATATTACATCAATAGATGGTTTCTTTCTTCAAACCTCATGAACCAACTTCTGTGAGCATCAAACTTTTCTTCTGCAGCTTCCTCACCTCTGTCAGCCTTTGGAGAATTGAAGAGAGTTAGGGCCTTGCTCTGGGTTAGGCTTTGGCTTAAGGGAATTTTGTAGCTGGTCTGGTCTTCCATCCAGATCACTGACATTTTCTCCATATCAGCAAAACAATTGACTGACTCTCTTTCTCATCATTTGTGTGTTTGTTGGAGTAGCACTTTTCATTTTCTCAAAAACTTTTCCTTTACATTCACAGTCTGCTAACTGGCATGACAGGCCTAGTTTTCAGCCTATCTTGGCTTCCGACATGCCTTCCTCACCAAGGTTAATCATTTCCAGATTTTGATTTAAAGTGAGAGACAATTTGTTTCGCCCAAACACACAGAGGTCATTGTAGGGTTATTAGATGGCCTACTTTCAATACTCTGTGTCTCAGGAAATAGGGAGACCCAAGGAGAAGGAAAGAGAGACACTGGGGTATGGCCTGTCTGGCAGGTTGGTAAGGCAGTCAAAATACACATAACATTTATTAAGTCTGCTGTATTATATGGATATGGTTTGTGGTGCCACAAAACAATTACAATAGTAATCCTAAAGTATGTAAGAATAATGACAATGTTTGAAATGTGAGAATTGCCAAAAATGTGACACATACATGAAGTGAGCACTTGCTGTTGGAAAAATGACTCCAATAGAACTTGTTTGACACAGAGTTGCCACAAAAATTCTGATTGTGAAAAACATAGTATCTGGGAAGTGCAAGAAAGGAAGCACAGTATAATGAGGTATATTTGTAAGCAATTTTGAAGTCTTATATTAGAAGCAAATAATAATATTAGTACATGATTATTCATATATATATAAGTATTTATGAAATGTATATATACTTGTCTTCATTTCAATAGCTTTAGGGGTACAAATAGTTTTTGGTTATATGAATGCTTTGTATAGTGGCAAAAGTCTGGACTTTAAGTGCACCCACCATCCTCACTTAATTTGAACCTAATAACTGATTTTTTCATCTCTCCCTCCCACCCACTGTCGCCCTACTGAGTCTCCCATGTGCATTATGCCATTCTCTATGCTTTACAGATTCCTAATTTAGCTCCCGTGTACAAGTGAGAACATGTGGTATTTGATTTTCTGCTCCTGTGTTAGTTCATTTAAGAAAATAATCTCCAACTCCACCCAAGTTACTGCAAAAGATATTTCATTTTTTTATGGCTGAATAGTATTCTGTGTTGTATAGAAATATATACACCATATTTTTATTATCCACTGATCCATTGACGCACATTCAAGTTGATTCTACATCTTTGCAATTGTGAATTGTGCTGCGGCAAACAAATGAGTGCAGGTTTTTCTTATGTAATTATCTTTGTTCCTCTGGGTAGATACCTAGTAGTGGGATTGCTGGATCGAATGATAGATTTACTTTTAATTCTTTAAAATCTCCATACTGATTTCCATACTAATTTGCACTCCCACCAACAGTGTATAAATATTCTATTTACAATGCATCTGTGCACCAACATCATTTTTTTCCCCGATTTTTAACATGACCATTCTGACTGGTGTAAGGTATTATCTCATTGTGGCTGAAATTTGCATTTCACTAATGATGAGTGATGTTGTACATTTTTGCATATGTTTGTTGGTCATTTGTATTCTTCTTTTGAGAGATGTCTATTAATGTTGTTTGCCCACTTTTTAATGGAGTTGTCTGCTATTTCTTGCTGATTTGAGTTCTTTGTATATTCTGTATACTAGTTCTTTGTCAGATGTATAATTTGTGAATATCTTCTCTCATTCTGTAGGTTGCCAATTTATACTACTACTACTACTACTACTACTACTATTGCTGTGCAGAAGATTTTTAATTAAGTCCAACTTACTTATTTTTGTTTCTGTTGCATTTGCTTTTGGAGTTATATCCATACATTCTTTGTCTAGGCTAATGTCCAGAATAACTTTTCCTAGGTTTTCCTCTAGGATTTTTAATAGCTTCAGGTCTGACATTAAAATATTGAATCCACCTTGAGTTCATTTTTGCATATGGTGAGAAATAGAGATCAAGTTTCATTTTTCTACATAGAGCTATTCAATTTTCCTAGCATCATTCATTAAATAGAGTGTCCTTTCCCAAATGTATGTTTTTGTCTGCTTTGTCAAAGATCAGTTGGTTGAGGCATTTGAGTTTACTTCTGGATTCTCTATTCTGTTCCCTTGATCTGTGTGTCTGCTCTTGTACCAGTACCATGCTATTTTGGTTACTACACCTGGTAGTATAATTTGAAGTCATGTAATGTGATGCCTCGGGTTTTGTTCTTTCTGCTTAGGATTGCTTTGGTTATTCTGGTTCTTTTTTTGTTCCATATACATTTCAGGATTTTTTTTTCTAATTCTGTGAAAAATGACATTGTGAGTCTTATAAGGATGACACTGAGTCTGTAAATTACTTAAGTTATATGCTCATTTTAACAATGTTGATTCCTCCAGTCCATTGAGCATGAGATGTTTTTGGACTTGTTTGTGCCCTCTGCAACTTCTTTCATAAAAGTTTCTAGTTCTTCTTGTAGATATCTTTTACTTCCTTGGTTAGATATATTTCCAGGTATTTGAACTTTAGGCTGTTATTGTAAATGAAATTGAGTCCTTGATTTTACTCTCAGCTTGGCTGTTATTGATGTAAAGCAGTGCTACTGATTTGTGTGTGCTCATTTTATATTCTGAGAAGTGACCAAATTCATCAAGTCCAGGAGTCTATATGGAATCCTTAGGATACTCTAGGTATAAGGTCATATCACCAGCATACAGAAATAGTTTGATTTCTTCTTTTCCAATTTGAATACTCTTTATTTCTTTTTCTTACCTGATAACTCTGGATAGAACTTCCAGGACTATGTTGAATAGGAATGGTAAAAGTGAGCATCTGTGCCTTGTTCCAGTTTTGAGGGAGATGCATTCAACTTTTTTTCATTCAGGATGACATTATCTGTAGGTTTGTCATGTAGGCTTTTATTATCTTGAGGGATGTTCCTTCTATGCCTATTTGGTTGGTGTTTTTATCAAATACTTTTTCATCTATTGAAATGATCATATGATATTTGTTTTTAATTCTGTTTATGTGGTAGATTACATTTATTGATGTGTATGTGTTGAACCATCCTTGAATTCCTGGGGTAAAAACCACATGATTGTAGTGGATTATTTTTGTATGTGTTGTTCAATTCAGCTTGCTAATATTCTATTGAGGATTTTTGTGTCTGTGTTCATCAGAGATATTGGTCTGTAGTTTTCTTTTTTGTTGTTGTGTCTTTTCCTAGCTTTGGTATTAGGATGATACTGGCTTCATAGAATGAGTTAGGAAGAGTTCCCTCCATTTCAATCTTATAAAATAGCTTCAGTAAAATTGGTAACAGTTCTTCTTTGAAAGTCCGGTAGAATTCAGCTGTGAATTCATCACATCCTGGACTTTTTCTGTTGGGAGATTTTTAATTACTGCTTCAATCTTGCTATTTGTTATTGGTTTGTTCATGGTTTCTATTTCTTCTTAATTCAAGGTTGGGGGATTGTTTGTTTTAAAGAATTTATCCATTTCCTAGTTGTCTAGTTTGTTTACATAAAGGTATTAATAATCCTGGATGACATTTTGTATTTCTATGGTATCAGTTGCAATGTCTCTATTTTTATTTCTGATTAAGTTAATTTGAATCTTCTGTCTTAGTTTCTTAATTAATCTAGCTAGTAGTCTATGAATTTTGTTTATCTTTTCAAAAAACCAACTTTTTGTTTCTTTGATCCTTTTTATTTTTTGTATTGTTTCAGTGTCATTTAGTTCTGCTCTGATCTTCATTATTTCTTTTCCTCTGCTATCTTTGGGTTTAGTTTGTTCATCGCTTTCTAGTTCCTTAAGGTGTGACATTAGGCTGTCAATATATGATCTTTCAGCCTTTTTAATGTAGGCTATAAGTTTATAAATTTTATTCTGGGCAAAGCTTTGGGTGTGTCCCAGTGGTTTTAATAAATTGTGTTGTCATTCATTTTGAGAAATTTTTAAATTTCCATCTTGATCTCATTGTTGACCCAAAGATTATTCAGGAGCAGACTGCTTAATTTCCATGTGTTTGTTTAGTTTTGAGAGTTCTTCTTGGAGTTAATTTCTAGTTTCATTCAACTGTAAATAAATTTCTAGTTTGATGTAATTTTGATATTTTAAAATTTATTGAGACATGGTTTGTGGCCTATAGTATGGTCTATCTTGGAGAATGTTTGATACACTGATGAGAAAAATGTATATTCTATAGTTTTGAGGTGGAATGTTCTGTAGATGTCTGTTAGGTCCATTTGCTCTAGGGTCTAGTTTAATTCCAATGTTTCTTTGTTGACTTGCTCTCTTGATGCTCTGTCTATTGCTATCAGTGGATTGCTGAAGTTTCACACTATTATTGCATTGCTGTCTATCCCTTTTCTTAGGTCTAGGAGAACTTGTTTTATAAAGCTTGGATCTCTTGGGTATGGTGCATATATATATTTAGCATTGTTATATCTTCTTCTTGGACTGACTCTTTTATCATTTATAATGACCTTCTTTGTCTTTTTTCATTGAAGTTAAAGTCTATTTGAACAGATATGAGAATGGTTATTCCTGCTTGGTTTTCATTTTCCATTTGTGGAATATTTTTTTCTTACCCCTTTACTTTGTTTGTTTTTTTTTTTTGAGTTGGAGTCTCACTCTGTCACCCAGACTGGAGTGCAGTGGCTGCTCCCGGCCACCGCAGCCTCGACCTGCTGGCCTCCAGCGATCCTTCCGCCTCAGCCTTCCAAGTAGCTGGAACTACAGGTGCGCGCTACCACGCCCGGCTGATTTTTTGATTTATTGTAGAGATGAGGTCTCGCTTGCCCAGGCGGGTCTCGAACCCACGGGCTCAGGCAATCCACTCACCTCAGCCTCTCAAAGGCGCGGGATTACAGGCTGAGCCACCGAGCCCGGCTGTAACTGCACATTCTTAAGCTATGCGTTTCCTTCAAGGCTTGGAAGGAGGTAATATTTCCTCACCTCAGGCTTCTTTAACTTTCAGCTGTATTTTTAACTTACCCTGGCCTTCCTTTTTGTGAGTGTACCATCTTTATATTTTCTATTGATTGTGCTTATTTCAGTGGGAGAATGAAGTGTTGAAACAGTGGTTCTTAGATGCGGTTGTTTGCCAAGGCTGATATTTCAAGGGAAACTGGGTAAACCTGTTTTCAACCTAAGTAATGATGATAGGGGTTGCAGGATCTTCTAAAATGTCAGAGTGAGAAAATTGGGCATGGCCTCTTAACAGCCTAAGAAAAATTGAATGCAGTTTACCACCAACCTTGAAGGACTCCGAAACTGTCGCTTTTAACTGATTTCTTGGGTCTTTTTGCTCTACCCAACCTCTCTTTTCAGAAATTCAAAGGAAGAAATGATGTGTTGCTAAAGCAGATCACACACACACACACACAGACACAGACACACACACACACACAGATTTATATAAAATCTTATTTCTAATTATAGACTATTTTAGAAACAGTCTATAATTTGCTGTGAGTCTCTGGTAATAAGTGACTAATTCAAAAGATCAAATACTTTAACTTATATTTGTGAAAATGTCAACACAGTATAGGAAAGTGAGGACAAGTTTAGTTTCCAGAAGCATCCATCAGGCCAAGCCCCAGCGCGCCCAGGGTCTGCATCTGAATCATCTTCCCTAAGCCCAGAGGGGAACCTTGGTCCTCAAGCCTCTCCTGTCATTTAAGTTACATCACCAGCCCCTTAGTCTGAGACTTGCGCCCTGGTTCTTCGACTAGTCTTCACTACCAGCTTTTCTTTCCCAGGAGACATAATAGTAGCGTTGTAGAAAGTGGCTTTGTGTATCAGACAGACTGGAATTAGAATCTATTACTTAGTAGCTGTGTTTGAGAAAGTAATTTCCTTTATAAATTTCAATTTTCTTATTTGTAAAATGGGCATGATCGTAGCTTACATATTGGGAAACTGTGAGCTAATGTATGTAAAGTACCTCGTGTGTTGCCAAATACATAATAGGAATGTTGTAAATTGTTTATATTATTTTCTCTTTTTTCCATATTCTAAAATTGAACTGCGTTCAATATTAAATCTTTATATCCCCCTTTGTCAGTGTTCTGTGCTACACAGGGCTAATGATTTTCTGTGTATTTTTTTACACACACCCTCCATGAAAGAGCTTCCCTTTCATTTCCAGTAAATTGAAACCCACAGTTTCTACATGTCTATGAATGACTAAAAAAATTTTCTAGTGAAAAATATAAAGATCATCACCAAAGTGGTTAGACAAATATAAAACATACGTAGATATTTTAGAAAATGTATAAATCATTTACAGTTACATTAGACATTTTAATACAGAATGTGAAATAAATGTCCAAATTGACTTTTGTTATATTTTATTGTCTCATTTGTTTTAACAGGTTATGGAGTACACACTTCACAATAGAGTATAATTTTTTAATCAGAATATAAAACATTTTAAAAGAAAAATTTACTGAAGCTCTAGATAATCCATCCAAACGGAATCATGTCTAGGTGTGTTTTGGACTACTTAGCACAGCACATGTGACTATTCCTAAAGTAAAATCATAGACTACTTTGTATTTAATTCCATTTAATCCAGCAAAATTTTTTGAATGCCAGATACTGCAAGGAATTCCATAATTGCATCTTAAGGTATGGTCGCTGATCTCACAGAACTGACAGTCTAATGAGAAATAAAACAAATATGCAAATTAATCATGATATAAAATAGAATAAGATGAGCAAAATTGGAAAAACAGAAGTGCTTACCCTAAACTGTAAGACACACTAAGCAGTGGCTGTTTCTTCACATATTTTCCCTAAATACTTAAGTGTTTATTTACATCATTCTATTCTCACAATGTTGGGGTGACACTTTGTATTTTGTTTCCTGCTTTTTTAAAATTTGGCATTTTATCATGAAAGTTGTTTCATATCCTTAATTATGTTTAAAAGTAACTGCTTGATGGCCAGAAGGTATTCTACCGTGTGAGAGATATTTAAATATTCTATTCTTGACTGTTGAGTTTGCTTACTCACTGCTTCAAGCCTCAGCAGAAGTGAAAGAAAAAAGATCAGTAAACATTCATTTTTAATGTAAAGTATATTCAAACGTGTTTTCTACTACATGCATCAGACAAAGTTAGTATCAGATCCTACGTTACACTTTTTAATCTACATTTAATTGTTAAAAAGTCCTATTCAGAGTAAATGGGAAACAAATCGCCACAGGTAGATTTTCTTATTTACTAACTTTGCTTGCCACTTACTTGCATGGTTTTCATTCTTTACCCAAATGAAATAATTGGTTGTGTACCTGCTGTTATTTGCTTTAACATATTTACTTATAATAAGCTAATTGGCAGTTCTTTTGGTCTATTGTAAAAAGTATAGATTAGTAACAGTATATTTGAACATTGGGGGCTAATCAGAATGCGTTTCACCTACTACTTCTGTCTCATGCTTTCTACGGCCTCATCACTAATTCTGTGAAAATTTATTTCCCTTTGAAGCATCTACTTGTGTAATAGTGACTCAGTTATTTTAATTAGAGGGCAAGTAGCGGTATCCTGTATTTTAGCCCTTTTCTTTTCATCTATAAAATTGGGCTTGTAGTGGTTCACTGGGATGATGGAAAGAGTAAATTCTTTAAAAATATTTAAAGTATCTGCCACCATTTCTGGCCTATAGTAAGCACAAATCAATGACCACTTCCTTTTCTTTTGTTCCTGTTTGTACTGTAAGTTAGAGCATTAACTCATCTGTAGAAGAGTCTGTAAGGAAAAATGCCTCGTCAATTAGAGCCTTTTAAAAAGCGAAAATGTCAGTCAGGGATCTTTTCCCAGCAGGCAAGTTGTGGACTAGGATGGCTTCTAAGGTTTCATTTGTATGCTGTGATTTTAAGATTCCAAAACAACGAACAGAACGAGTAGGCTTCATTAGGTAGTACAGGCTCAAGTCTAGGATAATTTAGTTTGACAGTTAAATTATGAAACAGACGTTAAAACATTTACAAACCTTGGTGAGTTATTTTTTAATTGACAGTCCAGTCATTTTGAGAATTTAAGCTGCACTTTATTGTCATAGATTTTCCTTGAGTCACAATGATTTAGTTTGTATATAGAAAGTAATTCCAGCTCTGTATCATTACGGGACAAAATATTAAATGAAACTCAGACTGCTTCCTTTCTTCATGTTGCATCAAAGTATTTTTTTTTCCTTTTGCATGGACTTTCAGTTCTTTACAAGAATAAAAAATACACTCCTTGTCCTCAGAACTTTCCGTCTCAATAACCACTAAGTTTGTATTATCTGACCGTAATTGATGGGTAACAATATAAGCCAATGTGTTTATGATATCCATTCTTTATTTAACTTCACTCTTAATTAATGGAGGAAATTATGAAATCAAGGGACTTCCCTTAAGAGTTCTTAAAGTGTTTCACTCCATTAACTTTTATCCTGTGACTTCTGTTTCCATTGCCTAGAAGCACTGGGAGAAATGAGAAACTGATCTCATTTGTTTTAATCTCTCAGTGGCCAGCTATTATTTCCCTGAAGGCTGGGCACGGGTTTTGTTACTGGGCTTTGTAGACTGCCTCCTTATTTCAAGCACAGACCATGCTGACCTTGGACTGCAATGGCGGGCAGAAACCATGAGGAGCGCCCCACACTGTGGCTTTTATTCCGTTTGTTTTAGATGTTCTCACTTGGCTCAAATCAGGCTTCCCAGAACACAATCTTGGGGTGGGGTTTAGAATGAGAGCAGGGTTTCTCCAGAAAGATTTACCCTATCAACCTTTTGCATTAGGTATTCTCACTGGGCTTGCTCTCATTCCTTAAAACGTTTTTATTCCCATTCCTTTCATCCTTTGTTCAGCTGTCTGGGTCAGGGGTTACCTTCCTCTCTGACTGTGCTTCTCACACACGTGTTGGGCCTAAATTGCCACCAACTCAGTGACTTGAAACAACACAAATGCAGTGTCTTACAATTACACAGATCTGGAGTCCAACGGACATCTCCCTGGGCTCAGACCAAGGTGTTGGCAGAGCTACAATGTTTCCTGGAAGATTCGCTGGGGGACCACTTGTTTTCCTACCTTTTCTAGCTTCCAGAAACTTCCCATGTTCCGTGGTTCATGGCTCTGCCCCGATCTCCAACGCCAGAGACACTGCACCTCTCTGCTGCCTTCTGGAGTCATAGCTGCTCGGTGACCACAGCTGGGGAAGGTTTTGAGGACTTGTGATTGGGTTTGGCCCCCTTGGGTAACAGACTACCATTCCCATCTCAGGGTCCTTCATCTTAATCTCATCGGCAAAGCCCCCCTTTCCATATAAGGTTACACAGTTCTAAGGATTAGGATGTGGACATTTTCAGGGCAAATACTATGCCTACCACAATCCCCTTCTTTTATTTTTATTTTTTTTAGTGGGCCATGCTACTCTGGAGATTGAAGGAGACCAGCCATTTCTCTTTTCCCTCATTTGACTGAGCCCAGGGTGCAGTCATTTTGAAAACACAGACCTCAGAGCATTGAGCTCCACACCAAGGCTTCTCAACTGACTATTTACATGAGTGTAGCAGACTGAGTTCTGGCTTTCTGTCCCTCTGCTTTCTCCTAGCCACCCTCAGTCTCGTCTGGAGATGTCTTCCCTCCTGTGGTCTCCAGTCTACCGGGTGCTTCCTTTGCTCTCCTCAGCTCCTTGTATCAGGATATACACTGTACTTATAGAAATGGAACCCCATCCCCTGTGGGTGTTTGAGCCATAATCCACAGCCCATTCATTCCATAATCCCTTCCTGTTTTAGCTTTCCTCTATAAAGAGCAGTTTGGGGCTCCTAAAATCAGACTAGAAATTTATTTTTTCAGTTAATCACTCAAATGTGCAAGGTGTAAGAAGAATCGGATAAGGAAATATGGCTCCTGCCCCGAAGAAGCTGGTAGTTGAATAGGGCCACAGACATTGCTGCATGCAGGATGGTTGTGTGTATGCAGCTGGCCCTCCATGTCCCTGGTTCTGCATCTGTGAATTCAACCCACCACGGATCAAAAATATTTGGTGAAAATCATGTCTATACGGAACACGTGCAGACTTTTAAAAAAACTCTCATTCCCTGAACAATACAGTATAGCAGCTATTTGCATAGCATTTATACTGCATTAGGTATTGTAAGTAGTCTAGAGGTGATTTAAAGTATATGGCGGATGCGTGTAGGTTCAATGAAAATACTGTGGCATTTTATACAGGAGACTTGAGTGTCTGCAGATTTTGTTTTCTGTAGGAGGTCTGGGAACCGATCATCCTCTGTGATACCAAGGGATGACATATGTCTATATTTATCTATGTACATGGGTGTTATTTTAGAGGCTTAGGAAAGATAGATCCTCAAATCTCCCTTGGGACTCAGCAGAAATTGGGCAGCAGACAGCTTGACCCTGCTAACCAGATTAGTCTCCTACTTTCACTAAGTCTTTTATGGAAAGAGCTATACAGGTGGAATTTTTGATGTGAAAAGAATTCTATGACACAAGCTGAGTTTTTCTTCTTACTCCTTGTTTTTAGAGGGAACAAGTGGGCATCAATGCTAGCTGACCCCTTACTGGGTCTGTGATCTCACACATGTTTTTTAGCTTCTTATTGCTTAGTTTTTCCATAGCACCCAATTCATTGAATTGATGTGAAGTTTGAATGAGTTCATAATGTTAAGCTTTTAGAATTGGACTGACTGTGCAGAAAATGTTTAATCACTGTTGTAACATATCACTGTCACTATTTATCATCACAGTCTCTCTTGAATTATTTGTCACTTTTCTGCCATCATCATATGAAGCACTCAATAAAGAATATATACTTAATATTATTTAGCAGGTGAGAGGTGAGCACGTATGCAGAATACTGCCATCAGTGCTTTTTATTTACTCTAATGTTATTATTTTCAAGTCCATGGTAGCCAGCCTGTCATGTGTGTTTTCTAAACTAAAGTGGATTCATTAGCATTTGGGGTTCCCTTAGCCACCTTCCCTAAGAGGAGACTTTGGCTTAGTGATTTGTGGTTATGTGTAAATGAGAAGCAGAATTATTGGGAAATAGAGTCACAAAAGGAAGACCTTGCAGTTGCAAAAGTAGCATGCATCAATAATAGTCTACAGTTTTAATGTCTCAATTGTCACCAATAAACATGCTTGGAGATTCCCCAGAGTGACTGGCCTAGATTTAACATCTTAGGTTAAACTTGCCTTTAATGTCTATATTTGCTGTCCTCTAATTACCCAAAATTTTATCTGTTGATTTCCTGTTGTTGTTTTTCTTTAGATACAGCAAAGAGCATGGATTTTTTTTTTGTCTAATGAATTTTGATGAATCAATTACAGTTTATAAAAGTGGAACTTCACAGTAAATGACTCAGGTGCCGGAATTCATATAGGTACGCTTTCTTACGGCTGTTATCCCAGCACTTTGGGAGGCTAAGGCAGGAGGATTACGTGAGCCCAGGAGTTCGAGGCTAGCCTAGGCAACATAGTGAGACTTCATCTCTACAAAAAAAGTGTAAAAAATAGCCAGGCATGGTGGCCCGCACCAGTAGTCTTGGCTATTCAGGAGGCTGAGGTGGGAGGATCGCCTGAGTCCAGGAGGTTGAGGCTGTGGTGAGCCGTGGTGGTGCTACTGCGCTCCAGCCTGGATGACAGAGTAAGACCCTGACTCAAAAACCAAGCAAGCCAAAAAAAAAAAAAAACACCTCAGGCCTTAAAATTGGACATAGCTGATTTCAAATACCACTCTGCCACATAAAAACCGGAAATAGTTGCTTCTCTGAACCTCAGTTACTTTATCTCTAAAAGGGAGCTAATGAAGGTTTTCCCCCATCATAGCGTCATGACAACTAATGAGATAATAAACGCCATTAACACCGGCGTTTGGGTGTGCTCAGTCGGTGTTAGCTGTCTGTTCGTAACAATATTATTCGTGTTGCTTTGTTTACAGAGACCACTTTCTCGATCTGTTCTCTGTCAGTAATGCTTGTTGACGTTTTGTGTTGCTTAGGAACACATAATGCAAATTGACCTTTATTTATTTTTAACAATGATCACTTTTGTTTCTGAAACTGCACAGTAAGTGGTACATTCTTTTAGCTCCGATTTTCTCTTTCTTCTTCCTGCCTTTCCTCCCTCGCCTCCCCTTCCCTCCTTTCTCATAAAGGTCTCACTCTGTCACCCAGGCTGGAGTGCAGTAGCATGATCATGGCTCACTTGTAACCTCCAGGCTAAGGCTGTCCTTCTGCCTCTGCCTCCTGAGTAGCTGGAACTACAGGTGTGCGCCACCACATCTGGTTAATTTTTTTGATGTTTTGTAGAGACAAGCTCTCGCCATGTTGCCCAGACTGGTCTCGAACTCCTAGGCTCTAGCAGTCCTCACATCTGGGCCTCTCAAAGTGCTGGGATTAGAGGCATGAGCCACCACGCCCAGCCCAGATTTTCTTTAAATACATACCACCTCCCAACATACGTTAATTTTAAGACTAATACCCCTTAGAGAGCTTTTCTTAATTTGTCTAATAAGTGGGTTTGCATCCTAATGCGTAGACTCAATTCAGACTGGTCCACAGTGGAAAGGTATTTGTATGTTGGCCAATTTCACATACCGTGATTTCTCCTAACTCCTTTCTCATCAGTATTTCCCTAAGATATACTTTCTCCTCCGGTTTTTCTTTTCCTGTAAAATTTTCACATCTTAGCCACACAACTCACTTTCGTGTTCTAAGAGCTCTTATCTGCACACAGATTTTTCTTCTCCTTTTCCCTTTTGCCAAGATTATGGAATTATTTGTGAGAAAAGAAAAATTACTGCTCCTGTATGGTGACTTCCACCCACCACTGCAGCTGAAAGTAGAGACAGATGAGAAACATTCACTGACTTGGATGAGGCCGAGGTCACCTGTAACTACCCTTCAGTCGTGTGATGGCTCTCAGCCCGGGTTGTCCATTACGGTCTCCCAGGCCTTCAAAAAATCTGGATGCCTGACCATGTCCCAGGATAACTAAATCATCTTCCGGGCGTGGAAGCCAGGCATCTGTTGGGAAAGATCTTCAGGTGACTTTAACGTGCAACCCAGGTAGAGACTTGCCCTAGTAGAGGGTAGCAGGGCCCCGTTGGGTTGGCATTGTAGCAGGAAGGAGGGACAGGGCAGGAAACCAGGACAGGGAACACGGACGGTCATTGTGATAAGTTCTGGATGCAAAAGGTGGAAGAGAGTTCCTTGCTGGGAACTCCGGGAACTCTAGCATCAGAAAGAACATTCTAGCATCTATATTAGCATATAGAGCAGTGAGTTTCAGCCGCTCCTTGTGTTGTGACGTCGCAACAATTTAAGGGTGAGGGATGAACAGGCGGGTTGCAAAAGCTCCCAGGTCCTTTTGGTGACCCTTTCCCTGCCAAACCTCTTCCTTCCACAACCTTTCCTCTCTATTCCGCCATCCTCCTCCCTCTGCCAGTGGTTACCTTGTCCTTTTCTTTCTTTAATCGGGGGAGATGGGGTGGGTATCATACGCTCCATCTGAAAGCTGACATATCCCCACAGTGGTCCTGTGGCCCCAGCGGTTCTAACTCTGATAATCAGACCATGAGTTCCTCAACCAGTCACTGGACCCAGGGGACACGCTGATCTGCTAAGTCAGTCGAGGAAACGCATGGGAAGGAGGGACTGGATGCATGTAGACAGCCAGCAGTTCCCTCAAGGTACACAGAAGTCACAGTGGTTCTGTATAATGGATTATTTTGCATATGCAAATTGTTGGTGCTTTTTATGGGGACAGTTTTGAATACACTGAATATTTTTCTGTGCATTAAATATTTCAGGGAAAAATCATCTTTCTCTGGTTAGAATGTCGTGATAAATATCAAATTTAGTGACATCAAACGTGATCTGTTCACATAAATGCTGTATCATATAGCAATCCATATCATATCCTCCTGATGATCCTTTTTGTGAAAACTCATTACTTCACAGTGTTGCTGTTTCTAGTATTTCTGTCACAATGTGGCCGGATCCAGGACTTCGGTCATTGCTTTTTCTTTGGAGGTTATCAGTGTGGCTGTACTTTTTCTGGTTACCATTTTACAGAAAAATGTGGTTTCTGGGTAGGTCGTTTTTAAGACCCTGTAAACTCTTTGTCTAGAAAATGGAGTAAATGCCAGTAAGACTTTTAAAGGACTGTCAAAGCCTCGTGAAAAACTAAACTAGCAGTTAAAGTAAAAGGTGGTAGTAAGAAAGTCTGAGACGGGCTCGGTGGCTCAGCCTGTAATCCCGTGCTTTGGGAGGCTGAGGTGAGTGAATTGCCTGAGCCCACGTGTTCGAGACCTGCCTGGGCAACTTGGCGAGACCTCATCTCTACAATAAATAAAAAAATCAGCCGGGTGTGGTAGCGCATGCCTGTAATTCCAGCTACTCAGAAGGCTGAGGCGGAAGGATCGCCGGAGCCCAGCAGGTCGAGGCTGCGGTGGCCAGGAGCGGCCACTGCACTCCAGTCTGGGCGACGGAGTGAGACTCCGACTCAAAAAAAAAAGAAAGTCTGAAGACTATTTAAGATAAAGCTTGTAAATATCAACTTTAGGGCTGTGTTGGGTACTATATACTTGGCACATGTTAGAGTGGATGTATTGGATGGTGGTGATCATGCTTTTAAATTGTTTGGTGTATTCCAAAGCACTTTCTTAATTAGACGGTGAGCAGAAAACCACTTGCTAGTTTCTGGAAATGTAAATTGACAGACTTCAATCACTTGTTCGGTTTGGAATTTAAGTTGGGGATTAAAAATACTTGAGCAAAAAACCTCTAACCCCAGTCCAATGATGAGCGAAACATCAGAAAATCTCCATTGAGGGGCCTTCCACAGAAGTCAGGAGCAGCACTCCTCAGAAAGGTCAAAAGGGTCAAGGTCATCCAAAACAACGGAAGTCTGAGAAATGGTCACAGCCAAAGGGGATGCCAAGGAAACAAGATGACTGGGTGTAATTCAGATCTTGGATGGATCCTGGAACGGAAAAGGGACATTAGGAAAAAACTGAGGAAACTTGAATGCAGGTTGGGCTTTAGTTAATAATAATAATGTACCAATATGGATTCAATAATTGTGACAGATGTACTGTACTCATGTAAGACATTAATAATGATGGAAGCTGGTGGTAGGGTCTGTGGGAACTCTGTACGCTGTTATTATAGTTTTCCTGCAGATTTAAAAGTACTGCAAGATAAAGTTACTTTTTAAAAGTCAGGAATAAATTTTGCAGGGAAGAGTTTCTGCCATAAGATTAATGCACAGAGCCCCGATGCTACTGTTTGACTAGGGACGGAAGGCCTGCATTCTCGGGTGCCCGCATTCTCTCTAGTCACTAGGACTGGATTGTTGCTCAGATTCAGCATCTCGAACCTACACTGTGGGTCTGTGAGTCTTATGTCTGTCTGTCTCACCATCGTGTACTCCATCGAGGTCAAAGAGGCAAGGAAGCTGATTTTTTTTAGTATCCACCGTGTGCCAAACGGGTACTGGATTTCACTAAGTTCACACATCCAATTAGAAGCCTATGGAACAGGCTTGTCATTTCCACAGATGAGAAAAGCTGAGACTCCAAAGACGAAGTCACTTGCCCAAAGTCACACTGATGTGTACCGGCAGGCCGCACGAACACCTTGGTTGTTGCTTGACTCCGTTCTGGCCTCTCTCTCCTCCTGACACATACACCTTTGCAGGTGAGATTTGGGCTTCGAGCATACCCACTCTCCCCATCACTGGACCTGGTCCCCCATGGGTGGCTGCGTGTCCCTCATTCCCCTGCCCTCTCTCCCCCTGCTAGTCATGTCGGCATCAGTTCTTCTCTTTGTGCTGGAGTGCCCAATGCTTTGGGCCCACTCAAGAGTGAGCTACCCCTTCACACTGGTCAGGATGGCTGTCGCTAAACTGTCAAACAAATAATAAGTGGCGTCAGGATACTCTTTTTAGCATGCACCTATTTTTAAAAATAAACTTTTTAAAATTTTGAAATAATTCTAGGCACTCAGGAAGTTAGAAAAAAAGTATAGATGCTCTTCAACATCCTGTTAAACCCATCTTAAATGAAAAATATCTAAGTTTAAACTGTATTTGCTACACCTGCTACTGAACTTCAGAACTGAGCAACCCTACCTGTAATGTGCTCACTAAATTGCAGTTGGGCAAAATCATCTAACACAAAGCCTGTTTCATGGTGAAGAGTTTACTATTTCATGTAATTTATTGAATACTAGAAGTGAAAATCAGAATGTTGTATGAGCGCTAGAAGTTTGGTTTCTACTAAGTGCCTGTCGCTTTTGCACCATGGTAAAGTCAAAGAGTTGTTATGATGGACAATTTTAAGTCAGGGACCATTTGTACTTACCATCTGAAGTCCTGTGTATCCTTCACCCAGCTTCCCTCAATGGTAGCAATTTATCTGACTAACTGTAGGTCAGTACCCAAGCCAGGAAACTGACACTGGTGGAGTAGGGTTAACTAGACTACAGAACTTATTCAGTTTTTTCACCATTTAAGTTGCATGTGTGCTTGTCTCTGTGTGTGTGTGTATGTGTGCGCGCATGCACACGTGTGTATAGTCCTGTACAATTTTATCACATGTGTACTTTTGATTAGGAACCACCACAGTCAAGATTCAGAACTGTTTCATCACCAGAATCTCCCAACATATATTTGTATCTCACTCCCCCAATCCCCCATTCCCTGGCAACCAAAGTATTTTCTCCATCCCTAAAGTGACTATAGTTTTGTCACTTTAAGAGTGTTTATATAAATGGAATCAAA
>CAUYQG010119888.1:0-20368 GCA_963574415.1 Tarsius wallacei | reverse complement strand
TTTTAATTTTTTTTTTTTGAGTTGGAGTCTCACTCTGTCGCCCAGACTGGAGTGCAGTGGCCGCTCCCGGCCACCGCAGCCTCGATCTGCTGGGCTCCGGCGATCCTTCCGCCTCAGCCGGAATTACAGGCGCGCGCTACCACCCCCGGCTGATTTTTTGATTTATTGTAGAGTTGAGGTCTCGCCAAGTTGCCCAGGCGGGTCTCGAACCCGCGGCCTCAGGCAATCCACTCACCTCAGCCTCCCAAAGTGCGGGATTACAGGCTGAGCCACCGAGCCCGGCAAACTACTTATATTTTAACCTATCCTGATGAATTTTGACTAAACCTTGTCTAGAATTATGGCTTTCAGACTTTCTATGGTTATCTTTTGGTATGAAATGACATTATATAATAGAAAAGCTGGCAAGCATATGACTTAAATAAAATATACTGTCTTGCTGTCCCACACCAGAAACAGAGCCAGGTCTGGCATTAGCTGCCATGGAGTTGGTAAAATCCTCTTCTGGGACTGACGGTCTACCAAACATTCTGTGTACCAAAATATCTCCATACTCAATTCTCACCTTCAACTAGCTGTAGCATTTCACATTTTCCATTACTCACTCTGAATAAAAGCAGGAATGTAAAAATATTATCTTGGAGTGATAACATATAAAGCAATTTTTTAAAGATAAGGTATTTCATTACTTCTTGGGAATGAGACATTTGGATATGGGAAATTGCCAATTAAACACTCAGCACCATGTGAGCCATTCTGGATGACACAAAAATAGTATATTTGTTCCATATCCTCAGGCAACTTACCTTCTTATTATGAACTATATAAAACAGATAAAGGCCTAAGCATTCATCTTAACATTGTGAATATAGAGAAGAAAATTAAACTCGGTAAAATAATGTGTTCTAAACAAAAGAAAAAATAATCAAAAGATATATTAGATTTGAACCATGTATTTTAGTGACTTCTTAAAAAAAAAAAGGAAACCATGTACTCTATGCAGGAACTTCAAATTTTCACCCAAAGGACTCATGGATTTACCTTTACTTGTGCTTAGCAACATTATTGTATATATATTTTTCCTATAGATTACTCACCTATTTCTCACATTTCACTTATTTATATCCATAATTTATTTCCCGTAGAAGTCTACTGCTGGGTACAATAAACTGTGGAACTTTGCTCACCTTAATGCTTGCCACATCTCAGAAAACTGTCCAACCAAGAATCTCGGTCAGTCTTGACCCCAACTGAAGTGTTAGGACTCTATTTGAGAGTTACTCTAATGTGCGGGCCTGCTTGTGCATGAAATAATACTTTTTCCTGTGCTCTCAGAGACTGGGAGTTTGCTTCAGCCAGCCTAGTCTAGTTAGAGACTCTGAGAAATAAGGAATTTCTTTTTTCACTTTCCACCCTCCTTACCCCAATCCCAAGCTCTATCATCCGGTACTGCTAACCAGCCGTGCTTTGACTCATTATGCTGGTCCCACTTCCTACTTGTGGGTCTTACACTTATCTGCAAGACTGACTCCAAAATGTTCTGAACAGTGTCATTCTGGATAACTGTGGTGACTAACCAAAAGTCAGACAGCCAGCCAGTCAGAACATATCAAGAACGCTTGGAGAAAAACAGTTAAAGAAAAATTATTTGGATGGAAGATAGAAGCTCAATATGTTTTGATTTGATTTGGCAAAGATAGTATGGTATTAAATTATCCCATCATCCATATTTATAGCCAAAAAGTTATTTTTTGTGGTAGCTAAATCTAAAAGAAATCTGTAATATATAGACATCTTTAAGTAAAATCAGCTGCCTTATAATTTTTATTGGCTTCAGTGAGAGGATAACATAAATAGTATTTTGTTTCTATCATAGCACGGTTATTAAGGCAAAATAGTCAAACATTATATTAGTTCCTCCTAATTCATATAATTGTTATTATATAAACCAGTTTCCTTTTTATAGCCATTCAGGATGTCACTTGTGTGTTAATAAATCACTATATGTATCATTCAGGATTTAGCCATCATTTTATACTCACAAAATTTTAAGCAGCATCATTATTACCTCTCAAAGGAAGGCAAGAATTTGACTCCTGAGGAAAAACTCACACATTTGCCTTAATTTTAGAGTGAAATTTTATTGAGAACTTATTTTCATATTCAAAATAATTGATGAATATTCTTTTTAGTTAGAAGAGACACATAAAAATAAAAATTAAAAAAAAAAAGAAAAGACACTGAACTGTATGTGTTCTTTCTTTAGGGATTAGGCATGTTTAGCTTCATTCCTTGAATTGATTTAGAAGTGTCTGCCTGTTTTGGAAGGTCTAGTGCCTTGAATTTGGGTAAACTGGCGATGTTCTCAGGTCATCTGTTGTTTGAAAAGTAACAGTCCTGTGATTCTTGTTCACAGTGCTTCACAGCTAAGACTACTGATTCTTTTCTCTTTATTTCCTGGACATCACTAGGAAAGGCAACTCATTTTAATGGAGTCAGGAACTCTGGTTCTGTGATGTTGGGAAAACCATTTAACATATTTGGGGCTTAGTTCTCACTCTGCAAAGTGAAAAGTAGAATATGTTCTTTGAGTTTCCTTTAAATTTTATAAAAATTGTAAAAAGCTGGTTAAGCTGACTTCTAATGCTTATTTATGAGGGTTATTTGAAACAGATGATAGGGGAAAAAGCAGCAAAACAGTGGAGGAAGAAAACCCCAAAAGTGGAGAATGTGTGGGCAGACCTGAGGGGTGGCTCAGCATGGCTAGCAGCCTGGCTCCTGTTCCTCCCTCTGCTTCTGATAACTTTCCCCATGATACACTCAATGATCTCACACCGAGAGGAAAATCTGGGTGTGGGTTGAAAAGGAAGGGGGTGAAGTTTTCTGGGTGAGAGTGCCAAGCCTAGTCTGAAATTCATTAGTTCCTTGAGTGATAGTTAAAATGATGGAACATTAGGTCAGAAGGGCAGTAGTTATGACAGGCAAAAATGCTTGCTAATCCAGGGTTCTCCAGTAAGGTCATTTGAGGATAAAATATACCGGACGAAAAAGAAAACCAAATAAACAAGTTTTAGTTAGATTATTTATATGGTCAACATATATCACACCCCTAAAACATATGCCTCTCCCTGAAAAGATGTACAGATAATTTTTTTCTTCTCTTTTAAATTCATATCTTAACTACTTTTTCACTGTGTATGTGCATATTTATTTATTTATTAATAAAATCACCAGGAACCTATGATAGTCCCAAATAAGTTCACCTGCTGGCTTAGCTAACATTACCTTCATGGCCCTAAGTCTCCTTTAGCTCTGTATTTGCTGCAGTTATGTCATGGTGGTTCATCTTCATTTCAATGCCCCTCAACAAGAGAAGTCCCTCTAGGACATAAATTACAGCTTATTTATTATGTTTTACCAACACTAAAACTGTTCTTGGCTCAGCATGGGCCAGATGTGGTTCTAGGGGCTGGAGATGAAAAATGCAGGTCCAAACTTGGATACTTATAGTTTGAAGGCAGAATTATGAAGAAAAACGTATATATGTCAACATACTGTAATACATACTGTAGTTGATATGTGACCCAGGGAGTAATAAGGAGTTCAAAATATTTCATTGTAAGGATAGGAGAATGAATGAGAGTGGTTGTAGAGTAGCTTGCTTTGTAGTCACTGAACATTAGACTTTTTTCATCATCACAAGATATGACATCACCAGAATGAGAAATGTCAAGTTAGAGGGTCAATTTTCTTACTTCCAAGGTGATGATGAAGTCCCATATTTCTAAACATGCACAACATGAGGTAAGTATTTAAATAGTTGAACAACAGGCAATAGCCTACTTCTCTGCCTCCAACTACATGTCTTATACCAGGGGTGCCAATCTATTCATTACTCTTAGTTTGCCATAAGCAGAAGTGTCTGGATGCTGATGGTAACCACTTTGAGCACCTCTTATAATTGCAGAAGTCAAATGTGACTTGTATTCATCTTTTGTTATTGGTATATATTGAGTATTGCAATTTTAATACCTTTTTTCCTCTCTTAAAGTGCAAATACATATTCTTGGCACCCTCTGTACTTCAACTGGGAGAAGAGAAATGCTGGGTCTACCTCCAGCCTCTGTTCACACAGTCTGTTCTCTAAGTCTAGAATGCTTCCCTCCAGTTTTCTGTCTAATGATTTCCTACACATCTGTGATAGATTAAAGATGACTGCAAATCATTGCTACTCCTTTCATTGAGAGATGGGGTCTATATTCCTTCACTTTGAATCTGGCTAGGCTCTGTGACTGCTTAAACAATAGAAAATGACAAGCCCAGGCCTCAGAGACTTGTAGCTTCCACTTCCTATCACTTGGAAAGCTCACTCTGGAGGAAGTCAGCTGCCACTGAATAGATTTGGCTACCCAGAAACTGCTATGCTGGTGAGAAGGCCAAGGCATGTGGAGAAGCCCTGGAGAATGAGATGCTATGTGAAGAAAAAGAGCCTGAGTATGACTGAGGTACTAGACAGACAAGTAAAAGATCAATTTGGAAGTGGATCCTTCAGCTTCAGCCGCCTCAATAGATACCACATGGATCAGAGATGAACCATCCGACTGAGCCCTTCCTGAATTTTTGACTAACATAATCAATAGCAAGATGAGATGAGTTGTTTTAAGGTAGTAAGTTTTGGTTTGTTACACAGAAATAAATACCTAAAGCAATATCCTTCAAGATCTGGGTTACTTGTTACTTCCCCCAGACTGTAATTGTCCTGTTTTGAGGGCAGAGTTAATCTTTGCCTAATCTTCTTCAAAGTCCCTCTGTCCAAAGCAATAGCAGTAGTAGCCAAACAATACCTTTTGTTAAATATCTCCTATGTGTCGGGCACAACACTTGGTGTTTTACATACATTTTCTCACTAATTTCTCAAAACATATTTGTGAAGGTGTTCTTGTCATACTGGTCAGGAAGTCAGGATTGAGAATTGCCCAAGGTTACCTAAGTGGTGAGTTGTGGAGCAGGGAGTTGAACCCAGTTCTGCCTGTCTCTTTCCACAGTAGTGCACTGTGTTCATTCCAGCCACTGTCTCTGCTTATGGATCTTTCTCCCTCACCACACAGTGCAAGGAGAGTTTGTGTTCACCGCAATGCTTCCCAGCATTTTGCAGTGTCTTGTGCTCAATAGATGTTCACTGAATGAGTAAGTATCCTGCAGAACAATTTCTAGAAAATCAAATACAAGGCCCTATTCATGTAGAAATAAAGCAGAGAATTGCTTTTCAGTGAAAAAGGAATAAGTCTTAGGAGTCCTTTGAAATCCAACTTTTGTAATCTCTACTTACTCTGTCCTGAGAATGTTAGCAATGGTAGTAGCAATTGGGTGTTTGGCCAATGGCCTGGCCTATCTTTACCTGAATCTTGAACAGACAATACCTCAGCAGGTTGGCAGGGAACTAATATTGTTATCTGTAGTTACTGCGAGACAACATCTCTTTAATAAATGAGCTGATTCTTAAACAATAGTAAACTCAGTCACCTCTGTGGTGAGCGTATTCTGTCTTTTACTGCGAAAACTACAGGCATCAAGAATGCAGGGCAGATCCTCACTTCAAAGGAGAGAGACAGATAAGCAGCATTAGATAATGCAGCACAAGCTAGATGGAGATAAGATGTCTCAGAGGCTGGACTTTCCAATTCGTTGGTGTTCTCATCTTTATTTATTATGGATAAGAATTTTCCCTGGATCCTCCCAATCTTACTATTGTTGACATTGTACTCGGACACTTTATTGGGTGAACTCCATAAGCATTTGTCTACCAGGATTCAGTAAAGAACATTTAAGAGAAAACAGCACAGCCTGAATCCTTTTGTGAAAGCAGAGCTGATGTAAGGAATTTCTAAGTACAGCAAATAAAATGAAATGCCAGTTTATAGCTTCTCAGATGATCTGAGATAACTTACAAAATGTCCTTTCCTCAAGAATGTTTACGTGGAGGAATAGCTGCAATAAGGAAGGAGAAACTGTCTAAAAGAGAGATTAGGCTTTGGGGTGTTACTTGCTATTTTGTATGGGTACCCCTCAGTGTACAAGTAGAGACATGTGAATCATTTGGGGAAGGGCAGAGATTTCGTTAATTTTATCCTGTATTGAAAGAAAGAAATGAATCTCCATTATAGGCCATTACATTTATTCGTGTATTTGATAAAAGAGAAGGATTTTGTGATGGATTGACTTTTTAGTTAGCTTTCTGGGGTTTCATTCTCTGAGTACATTGAGGTTTAATTTAAAAATATATATAAAACAGCTGGGTGCTCTGACTCATGCCTGTAATTCCAGAACTTTGGGAGGCCAAGGCAGGAGGATTGCTTGAGCCCAGGAGCCTGAGACCAGCTTGGGCAACATAGTGAGACTTCATCTCTATTTAAAAAAAAACATGGTGGCATGTGCTTTGTAGTCCCAGCTACTCCCAGGTACTCAGGAGTCTGAGCTGAGGCAGAAGAATCGCCTAAGCCTAGGAAGTTGAGGCTGCAGTAAGCCGTGATCATGCCACTAAACTCCAGTCTGGGCAACAGAGTGAGACCCCAACTTGGGGGTCAAGCGGCTATTATCTTTTGGGTTTTCTGATGTGCAGACACTCTTTTGCTGGCCATCTGAGGGCTTGTATTCATGTCTGTAACATGTCAGTATTGTCTGCTGTCTGAAGAATGTGTTTGAAACTCAAGGGGAAAATATGGATCATCCACTGCTTGTATTATATTTCTTTCTTTGCATGTCTGTCATTTTCGTTGGAACAGTCAGTGAAATTAGGTCAGCTATGGTTTTAGTTAGCAATGCAGCTCTTGTGTTGTACACAAATCATATGATGTTTCTAATTATCTCTGCTTTTTAACATTGATCTGAAACCAAATCCTTAACTATGCATGGCTTAGAGGTGTTTCCCTCTCCCCCTCTCCTTTTTGTTTTTACTTCCCTCTGGGACCAAAATGAAGCTTAATCTTGCAATGGCAGGATATAATATATTTTGGGTTTATAGGCAGCTTAAAAGTCCAGGGTTAAGAGGGAAAGAAAAGATAATTACTGATATACAGTTGAAGTGGAACTTTTTGGAGTAATTAATTGGGTGATCCACTACTCTTCTTCTAAGAGTTACATAGATGCTTATCTTTGAACTTTATAGTTACTTAGTCAGAGGGTTGGAAATCTCAGTGGTCTGCCTTAGGCCAAGAGTTCTTGATGTTCTGACTCTTGAGCTGTATTCAGTTTCCAAGTAGGGAAACCATTAGAAAGGATTTCCTAGGGTCTCAAAATTTGAGCCGCTTTGTGGTTGGCAGAGGGAGGAGAATCTGGAACACGTAACATTATGTGTAAGAAGAGATTGGACAGCTTTGATTTTTATTTTAATTGAGTACCAATGGCATAAAAAAGAAAGGTTTTACAAAGCACTTTTCTTTTGGCCATTAAAAGAAAGATAGGTTCTCCTCAGTAATCTGTATCAGATGCCGGGTCAACCCAACTATACAGATGTGACTCAAGGCAGGGGCTGAATGACTTCTGAACGCTTTCAGATCTGTAGCTCTGTGAGGAGACAGGAAAACCTTCAGTGTCACTCTCAGTGGTCCTTTGAGACCAGTTCTTTGCAATGTTCTTGTTAAGAGTATTAGCATAGAAGATTATTGGAAGCCTGGGCTGACAGAAGCTGCTCAGGAGGAAAATAGACAATTTAATTTATAACCCACCTACTTTTCCCTTTCTTCTTCACAAGCATATTTATTTAATACTTCGTAGAGGTTGGGAGTGATAATAAGCTATAGGGATTAGCTAATAGGAGATGGCTCTTACTCTCAAGGAACTCACAATCTAGTGAAGGAAACATACATGTGAACAAATTATTATGATGCAGTCTGACAAAGATATTGTCATTAACTTAGTTATTCAAAAGAGTATTCAGAACTTTTTGTTTGCCAGAAATTCTTCTAGGAGCTGGGCATGAATTAGTGAACAAAACAGACAAGAATTCTTGTCTTCGTAGAGTATATATTCTGGTGGGGAGAGGGGAAAATATATAAACAAATGTACTATTGTTCTCCTAAGTGACAAGTGTTATGGGGAAAATTTTAGCAGGATATGGGGATTAGATGAGCCAGTCAACAGTTTAGCTGGGCCTTCAACACTTCCTGGAAGTGTTCTTCATATTTCCTGGTAATATTGTATCATGGCTAGAATTGTTGGGCTAGAATGCCCTGTGCCAGGCACTGTTCTATGTTCTGTGCACGTATTATCTCATTTAATTTACCTATGATGTAGATTGTTTATGATTTTATTACAGATGAGGAAACTGAGGCATAGAAACTAACTTGCTCCAAAACATGCATCTAGTTTGTGTGGGATCATGTGGTCTAACTCTAGAAATTGTCCTCTCTCTCTTTCTTTCTCTATTTCCCATTTTCCACAATTGTTATTTCTGATCTTGACTATTCGACTCAACTTCCTACCACTCAATGTCCTTTTTTTTTTTGCCATACATGAAGCTGCCTTCTACACCAGGATCCTCGGGCTGTGGACCGGTACCCTTCAGTGGCCTTCAGTGGCCTATTAAGAACCAGGTAGCATAGTAGGAGGTGAGTGGCAGGCCAGCGTCAGATCAGCGGTGACATTAGATTTTCAAAGGAGCATGAAACCTGTTGTGAACTGTGCATGCAAAGTATCTAGACTGGGTTCCCCTTATGATAATCTAATGCCTAATGATCTGGGGTGGAGCTGAGTAGTGACTAGCAGTGAGGTTTGACTGCATATCTCCTTGCCCCCCACCCTCCCCCTCTGTCTGTGGAAAAATTTTCTTCCACCAAACCAGTCCCTGATGCCAAAAAGGTTGGGGACTGCTGCTCCACATCACAGAGGCTGCCAGGCAGAGATACTCTCATACTCTCAATAAACAACTTTACCTTCCATCTTTCCGAGTATCAATGTTTCTCTTCCTGATTATGATTACTCTTTTTCACCTGTGCCATGGACCCCAGCTCATTCCACCTTGAGAGGGATTTTCTTCTTAAGTTACTTCTTCATAGGAAGTGAATAGGTAAGCTACATAAAAAGGGTAATTATTGCGGAGAGATGCAATTGAATCTGACTACCTGTTTAGCAGAAGCTTAGCACTCTCAAATGGGGCATATATCTGAGTTCTCTGAGTCCTCTCTCAGACATGCAACACATTCTGTGACTGACCTCATGGGCTTTCATTTGGCAATTGCTTGAAGAAGTTGCCCTTGAATTAACAGCCTCCACCTTTACAGCCAAACGTCTAAAAAATATCATTCCAGCCTTGAAGTTTACTCTTTTTACCATTACTTTCTTTTCAAACTTTTTGTATCTGGTTTCTCCTACACCTTTACTGAAACCACTCTTGCATAGGTCACCAATAATCTTCTTGTTGCAAGAAGTTTAGCCAATTTCAGGTGACATTTAACAAAGTAGGAACATTAACACATATGAAATTCTTATTGTTAGGAAGTGTGTAGTGTAAGGATGTCTGGTACTAAGTAGGGTTATTAGGCCCGAAAAAAGTCTACTCTGCTCATGTCACTGAGGTAGGATTTTTCTCATCATATTTAACTTTGAGATACAGAGAAGTCCTGCAAAAGTTGTCTTTATTGGAGTATAGAACCCAATTTGCTTCCATGTGGCATGTATATTCTTGAGAAAATTATTTATCACTTGCCCTATACAATGGGTTGGGGCAATATGTAAAAGCTCTTCTCAACATAGAACCATAGGGATAATTGGTTGTGTGGGCATAGAAGTCATAACTGGTTGTGTGAACATGAACATTTACTCATTAATGTATCAAAGGCTTCTGTGTTTTTCATGCATCTGCAACCCTGAAAGGAATGCTGTTTACTGGTTGTCCTGTGCTCATTAGCATCTGCAACAGGGACTTGATGTTTTCAATGATGATTGCAACTAAGTTTCTGTTTCTCAGCAAAGATGCCAGAGCCCCAGTCAGAAGCATAGGTTGAGAGTTATGGGAGCTATAGGGAGAGAGTTGAGGGACATGGTGCTCACGGCATAGGACTCAGTGATGTCTCTTATACTGGCAGCTTACTTAATAACACACCCCAAAACTTTCAGATGGTTTCATTAAAGAAGTCCAGGATTTTCACCATTCTAATAATCCCTCCATTTTGCATACCATGTAACTCTACTGTATAGACCTTGTTTATAAGGTGACTCCTCTGTATCCATGAAGTGAGCCTCTCAGCTCTTCCAGTGAGCACATCACCCATTCATTGAGAGAATGGTTTTCTGGCACAATAATTTTGGAGATTGATGGTTTTTAGTATGTTAATAAAAGATGACCAATGTCATTGTGATGCATTTTAGCTTTATTTATTTTTTTTAGTTGGAGTCTTACTCTTGTCACCCAGGCTGGAGTGTGGTGGCATGCTCGTGGCCACCACAGCCTTGACCTGCTGGGCTTAGGTGATCCTTCTGCCTCAGCCTTGCATTTTAACATTTAAAAAAATTCCAAAATCTTTAGATCATGAAGACATGGTTCCAAGAATCAAAAGAAGCCTCAAGCCTGACATCTTTTTCAGTTTTCTGACTTAATATGGGCACAGTGTCCAGAATTTGTTCTCAGCTTTAAAATCTCAGAAGTTCATTTTTTTCTCCTATGTTTTTAATGTTTGTCAGGTTTTCAGAGAATCACCTTCATGGTTGCTAAATTCACAGGAGATTGATATATAAGGTGAGTGCCCCTGATGAACTGTAAATGGGAAAAACCATTTTTAGTTTCTTTTTTCTAGGCAGACCACTCTTTTTTGATTAATCAATGCTTTCTTATGGCAGGTCACAATGCAGTGTCTAAATTTCCTCTTTTAAATTATACAATTACCTTAGTTACTGAGATTTGTCTTGGGTACTTCCAAACCTATATATTTGTCGCTATACATTTGTCAATAATTTCTAGGATAACTTTAACAAATTTTTCTTTTCCTTCTTACACACAAAATTTAAATCATGCTATTAAAATACATATCATTTTATAACTAAAAGTTAAGAACATGAAAAAATGTAGATATGAGAAAAGTCAAACTGAGAAGAAAGCTAATATAACATAGATGTCTAGGTAGCAAGGTATTATCACTTACCACAGTTGGGCTGAAAATTTGACCTGAATTTTCTGGTGGTTAAGATAAGAAGGTGAACATGGGTAGTAACATTTTCCTTAGTGTTCACAAATAATAAAAATAGTCACTTACCATGAAATAAATACCAAATGAAATACTAAGTGGTTTGCAAATACATATTCCATATACTCACATGATCCTCACGCTTACTCCCTCAACAACTTTTATTTTGCAGATGAGAAGAAAGAGAAGTCAAGTCGTTTGTCCAGTAATATGTAGCTAATAAATGGTGGAGTTGGGTTTTGAACCCAGGCAACCTGATCCCAGGTTCTTAGTCTTTTGCTAGTACGCTAGCTTGTTTCTAAAGGAGCTCATCTGTTCCAGAAAGAAAGAAAAGCTTTTTCAAGTGCTTAGTTCTATGTTTTTCAGTGTGAAACATTATATAAAGAACCCTGAAAGCTGTAGCAGATCAAGTTCTTAACAATTCTTCCTTGCTGAAAGTTAAGGATTTAACTTAAAAATGCAAGTCAGTAGATATAATCCTTCAGGAAACTGAGACAATATGGCCTACACTTGGCTAATTGCATCCATGTATGAGTCTTTGTCAGTTTCACTAACTGTTTCCATGTTTGTGAAATACCTTAATATTCTTATGTACAATACAAAATGTAAGCCATGTGTACATGTGCTGTAATGCTATGAGGAGAAGGAGGAAGGGAGAAGGAAGGAAGGCAGGCTGATTCTTCACAGAAATGCACACGAATGTAAGGAAATTAAATGACCAGGGTCTAAATAGGAGATTTGGTGTTATGGGCTGAAAAGTTTTGTTGGTAGGAGTCAAAACTTTAGCCTAGAGATATGAAATAAAAATGTGGATCTTAATAACGCTTTGTCATATGACTTATTTGATGTTATGCTGAAAAGTATTTGAACCATGACAAATGGTATATGATCTGACTCAAAGAATTTTGTCCTTAGAATTTTTCAGGATTGCAATAAAATTCACTGAACATGGAGAAACACACACTGCAACTTGCATGTCAGTTGCTTAGGATTTAGAAAGTTTTAGGTCTATTCACACTTAGCCCACAGGTGGCTTGCAAACATATGAAACAATTTACAATGAAGTTCACATTATATGGCTTGAATCAACAACAACAACAACAACAAACTGGCCTCAAGAGACTTTATACTGCTTGTTTGGGGCCCCATTGTCCAATCTTCTGTGTAATTTTATATTCAGTTAATAGTAGGCTTCTACTTTAGTCATTAGTCAAAATGGTTACAGTTTTGATTTATTGATTTGGGAGGGTTGTTTCAGTTCAGGAGAGGCTTAGTATTCCATCCTCACGGTGTGCATATCTGATATATAAAAGAAGATAAAAGACCTGGGGCATTTGAAATCTTTGGCAGAAGGGACTGGCACAGGTGCAGTTTGTTGCCTGCAGGGGATATTTTAAGCTGAAAATATATGAGGCAGAGGCAAGGACGTTGCTGTGCTTAATTTTTTAATGCATGGATTTTATTTTGGCTGTGGTTTTGTGACTACATTTAAATGTGGGAGGACCTTGTGGATGTGTGTGTATTCTACATGAAAAAAAGTTGTTGGATGATGCTGTGAAATTTTTATTTCTTCAATCAGGTACATAACAATTCACATGGTCCTAAGCCACAAACATTACCTCATCAATGGCACCATGGAAATGTATCAACAAAATTCAACCTACTCAAATCATGTTTTAGAATAACAGCTGCTGGTGCTCTGGCTTAAGAAGCAGGTGTGAGACCACCTACGGTACCAGCTCAGAATGCTTCCTGTCATTATGAAAATGGGCATGGGCTTCCCCTGAGATGGCAAATAACGCAGCAGATAGCATAGCAACATAAAGATAAAATGTTAATATGGTTGACTTTTTGCAAGTACGTTCACTATGCCAGAGCAACAACAGCAACAAAAAATTACAAAACAAGTACCCAAACCAAAGCACATAGCTTGCAGCCTTTAGACCAGGGCCTATTTTTGAACTATATTTAGATTTTTCTGTTTATGGATTACCAGGCTATGAATATCCCTGTGGATGGAGGTGGGAAGGGGATGGGTTAGTTTAATCTATTGTAGGACAGCACTTTTCACATGTTTTTACAAGAAAGAACATGTAATATAATATATGTGCTCCAGGGGGGACTGATTAAGAGTGGAAAACTGAGAGGGCCATCAAACATGGAGGGGGCTACTCAGTTAGGGAGGTCCAAGGTTTTATTGCCCGAGAACCTATAACTCATTGCCAACAGGAAAATGGGCTCCACCCTACCTGCTCAAAGGAAAGCTACAAAAGCAAAGGGCAAATGGAGAAATAATTAGGAAATCTTTGTCCCAAATGTAAGATCAGCATAAGTGGCTCTCTGCCATCTTTCATGGGATGGCACCTTGCCCTTTCCACTTCTGAGAGACAGGCAACATCAAGTCCACACCGCTGGGAAAAACATTTTGCACACCCTTGCAAAATTCTTGAAAATTTGGCTCAAATTTGTTTATGCCCAACTCTATCTGGAAGATTTTTTTTTAAAATCACTGCATGTAATAGCAATATATCTCAAAGTTCTTGTTGATCTTATAGTTTATTAAAAGCCTAAGGTTTTATGATGGTACAACTGAGTGTGGGCCAGGATTCAGTGTTGGAGAAAGGGGCGAGCTGGCTGACTGCTGCAGGAAGCTAGAGGCAGAGCGGCAGAAAGAAACCATTTTGCCTTTATAAATTTCCTCTTGTGTCAAAGGGTTATCTGGATTTGAGAGGGCCACATACGCTCTAAGTAAGATTGTCTATGGCAATGAATAGTATAGTGTGTGGGGAACAGGGAGGGTTTTTATTCTGTGCTTCTAAGGCATTTTTTCATACACTGCAATTTATTTTCTGTGAAATTGATATCTGTGAACAAAATGCAATAATTCAGTACCAAGGCAGCAACAATTACACTGATTAAAATTGACTCCCATTACATTTATTCTCTTTGGAAATTCAACATCCTCAGAAAAAGAATGGAATCAAGCAAGGTAGGTGTCTAAACTATTTTTTGTTTAGCCTAGGCTCTTATATTTGAACTGCATGGGACCTGGTATGGGATAGATTGTTGTAATTGAACAATAAAAAGTAAAGGAATGTCCTAAGGTCCTCTTTATAGGAAAGACTTCATAATGGCTCAATAACACATAAACTATATCACTCTGTATAAGCAGCTGAAGTGATGTCTTCAACAAATATATTTTTTTAATTAATAAACTTCATTTTCTAGCACAGTTTTAGATTCACAGCCAAATTGAGTGGACGATACAAAGATTTTTCCATGTACCCCGTAACCCCTTCCCCCATTGCATAGACTCTCATATCATCACTATCACCCCCATCACAGTGTTACATTTGTTATAACTGATGAACCTACACTGACACATCATTATCAACCAAAGTCCATAGTTCACATTAATCTTCACTCTTGTTGTTGTACATTCTGTGGATTTTGACAAATGTGTAATGACATCTATTCACTATTATAGTAACATACAGAGTAGTTTCACTGGCCTAAAAATTATATCTGTGCCCTATCTATTTATCCTTCCCTCCCCTACTCCATGGCAGCAATAGATCTTTGTACCCCATAGTCTAGAATGTTGCACAATTGGAATCATATGATAGTTCGCCTTTTCGAGATTGGCTTCTTTCACTTGGTGATACTTTTAAGTTTCTACTGTGTCTTACCATGGCTTGATAGCTCATTTCTTTTTAGTATGGAATAGTCTTCTATTGTCTGGATGCAAGTATTTAATTTTAAGTTAAGGATTCTGATGAAGTGGAAGAAATGGAAAGATGGTTTGTGCCATACGGGGCAGAAAATGGGCTAAACAAACAGCTCTCTGTACCAGCAACAGTTGAAGGAATGCGACTGCATCATCATTCTTGAAAGAACAGAGTTGGGTTTTCCATTATGGAATACTCCCTCCATTCTGGGATTTTCCTCATTGTCACAAGGGAATCCCATTTTGACTGAATTCTCTAAATGTTGGACTGTACAGTATTTGTTAGTAACGACAGAGCTTCCTGTTTCACCACAACATACTGAATTATCTGTACCCCAGGACTGGATTTTAGTGGAGAGAGAAATTCCCATTCTAAGGATATTTCCAGATGTCAGGCCCCATCATGCGAGGAATTTTCATGCCATTAATGTGATATCATACTCAAGAGTTCTGGGTTCTGTTTTACCAAATTTTTGCTTCTTTGATTTTCTTGGTAAACTTATAAAGAAACATTTATCTTTAAATTTAATAGTAAGAAAAGGAAAAAAGTTTCATATAAAAAGCAAAGCAGGTGCAGCGGAGATGTTTAAAATTGGTATGAGGAAGTTAAATTTTGGGGCTATTAAAAGAATCAATTAATTATATAACCATGGTGTATCATAAAGGTGATTTAAAAAGCTGGTTACTACTTTTTTAATCCTGTTGGATTTAGGAGAGTTGACTTTAAACATGTTCCAGTTTAATGCTGAACTTATGAGGAGACACATGGGTTTGCAGTTTGTTAATGATGTGTTGTTAGCAGTTAGCTGAGTACTGACATGGAAGAGCTGGTGCTGCTGACTCAACACAATAAACATTTGACTCATCATGACAGAACCTCTTTTCATGATGAAGGACACCACCTGCCAGAGTGAAAGCAAAAGATTGATTTACAGCCCCCAAAGCATTAACACCAACGGATTCTGGATTCCCTCAAATTGCCTGCTGCTTTTACAATGCCAGAAAGAGCATGATCTTTTACTGTCCTATGATCTTCAGTGCCAGAATGCTTTCACTATGACATTTGACTCAGTGCTCCCTTTCCAAATTCTTAGCCTACCAGTGTGGCTTCTTTTTGGTTTGAGCCAAAGAAGATGTTTTATTTCAACATTGATTTCTATTAGACATTGTAACCAGGGCATGTAGAAATTCTCAGAATAGATCCTGTAAAAATATTATCTGTACAAACATGAAGAGAATCAAGGGTCGACAAACACTCACAATGGATTAAAAGACAGATTAAGCCCTACCCATATGCCAGACACTGAGTTAGGTGAATAAAACACAATCCCTAAGCTTGAGGAGTTGACAGTTGAATGTAGTAGAGAGTCGTATAAACAAATGCTCGCAGTACAGTCTGATATGGCAACAGTGTAAATGTAAACACCAGAGTAATTAACTTTGTGGGGAACCAATGGGACATGTGTGTCATGGAAGGCTTTACTGTGTTCATTCAGTGAGCAAGGACATGAGGAAGTGGGAAAGGGCACTGTATGCAGAAAGAATTGCATGTTCAAGGCACAGAAATATGGCATGTTTTAGTAATTAGAAATTTATTATTACCATAATATAAAGATGAGAGAATGAGTGTAGGGTAATTCAGTGGCTGGAGATCCAAAAAGAAGCCACATCAGGAGACAGTTCTTATACCATTGTTAAGGAGCTTGTGTTTAGCTTGAAAGACACTGGGGGAGATATTAAGGGACTTGGTTGCCCTTGTGTTTTAGATAGATATTTGTGAGTACCAGGGCAGGTGATTTAGAAAAGGACAAGATGGGATAGAGGGGAGGAATCTGGTTGGTTCCCAGCTTTCTGTCATGAGGAAACAGTTACTACCACACTGAAGCCACGAGACAGGTAAGGAATACCTGGGAGGAGGCAGAATTTGTGAGCGCGTTTTGTGGGGTATTAATTGGGGTACTGTTTTGAATAAAGAACCCAAAGCTGAGCACTATGAATTTGGAGTGTCTGTGGGACTGCAGGTGGAGGGTCCAGCAGATGGTGGTCTGTGAGCATCTGGACTCGATGGTCAGGTTGGCATGCTTCATAGGGTCTCTCAGATCTAGGCATTTTGGTCTCTGAAGAAAGACACACTAAAAATTATGTATTGATGTTACTTGTCAAAAGTTTGACTTGGTAGAGTTCTAATTTTTTAAGGTCTCTGATATTCTAAACAATACCCTAAATTTCCATTTCAGTGTTTGAGTACTTATGGGTAAGTCAAAAATCTGTTCTTAGCCTTGTTCTTTACCTTTTCTTCCTGCAGTGGAGAATATTGCTAGCACAGACTTTGAACCAAAAAGAGATATGTACCCTGTCTAATATTCCAACTTCATCTTATGCCTCTTTTTTTATCTCTCTCTCACCATACTCTAGTCACTGTGATAAATGCAACTCCTGCCCTGTTTTATCTACCCCTCAAGGCAACTCTCTGGAAAAGGTGCTTCTTAGCTCTGTTCCAAAGATGAGCAAATGGGCCGAGGCCAGTTAAATGATTTGTCCACTAACAAACAGAGCTGGAATTTGAACCTGAGTGATTCTAATGCCTATGTTATTAACCACTAACTTATAATGACACATATTTCTCATGATATTAAATAGGTTAAAGCAATTTTGCTGTATTCAATAGTATTCATTTAACATTCCATGGAGTTGGAAAAATGAACAAAGGAATACAACACAAAATAACCTCAGCACTTCTTTCCACCTTACTTATATTACAAGGGTCTATATAAGATACTTGAAAAAATTTCATCATTTAGACTGGTCCAAGATAATATATCTACTTATAAAAAAAGATAAACCTTCATTTTGTAGCCTTTTAGCTGTAAATATCTCTGTTCGCCAGTCTTATTGTGGGGATTCAAAGGGAAGTAGTGGATTCCATTCATGAGCTTGGTGGCCTGGAAGCCCTGAGTCTGGTCTGGCTCTAGCTCTGTGTGCCATTAAGCAAGTCACTTCACCTTTCTGGTTGAAGAATGAAGGTGTGTACAGCCACCTAACTGTCCCACAGCAGTCCCTGAGGAAACTCCATAGAACATAGCTTGAAAACCATTGACTTGAATAATCTCTGATAGTGATTTAAATATTACCAAAATTGGGCCTTACTGAAAGCTGGGATGATATTTTGTTTCCTAATAACTTTGTGTGATTGATGTACAATATATTTAAGATGTACAGTTTGATGAGTTTTTGATATATGTATACATCCATGAAAGCATCATCAAGATAATGAACATGTCCATCACCCTCCAAACTTTCTTGTGACATTTCCCACCCTTGGCATGTTACCAGGCAACCATAGACCTGTTTTTGCCATCACAGATTCGTTTGCACTTTTGAGAGTTCTAAATAAATTGAATCATATGGTACATACACTTTTTATATCTTGCTTCTTTCACTCAGCATAATCATTTTGAGATTCATCTATGTTTAAGTATTTACCAGTCATTTTTTCCTTTTTATTGTCAAGGTATTCCATTGTACAGATATATTGCAGTTTATCTGCTCATCTGTTAGTGGGCACTTTGTATGTTTCTTGATTTTGGCTGTTAAAATAAAGTTGCTATATACATTCATGCACAAGTCTTTGGATGGGTATATGTTTTCTTTTCTCTTGGGTAAATATATAGGAATGGCATGACTGAGTCATATGGTTGGTGTAAGATTAGCTTTCTGAAACTTCCAAACTCTTCTTCCAAAGTGATTGTACAATTTTACATTCCTACTGGCAATGCGTGAGAGTTACAGTTCCTCTGTGTCCTTTCCAGCACTCACTATGGTCAGTCTTGTTAATTTAGTCATTCTGCCACATTTATAGTACTATTTCATTATGACTCTAGATTGCATTTCTCCAATGAAAAACAATGTAGAACAACTTTTCATGAGCTTAGTTGCTATCTATACAACTTCTCTGATAAAGTGTCTGCTTAAATAGTGCCTATCTAAAAAATTTGGTTGCTTTCTTATTATTAAATTTTGAGAGTTATTTATGTATTTTTCATACAGGTCCCTTGTCAGGCATATGATTTGCAAATATTTTCTCTGGACCTGTGGCTTGCTTGTCTTTTCGTTCCCTAACAGTGTCTTTCAAAGAATAGAAGTTTTACATTTTGATGAAGTTGAATTTATCATTTTTTATGGAGATGTTTTTGATGTTATATTTAATGTATGCACTCACTGCTCTGAAATTCCATGTAAATACTGCTTCAGTGGCATCCCACAAATATAATATATTATGACCTCATCTTCATTCAGTTGAAAATGGTTTCTAATTTCCCTTTTAATTTCTTTATGACTAATGGGTTATTTAGAAATTTGTTATGTAATTTCCTTATAGTTGGGGATTTCTCATGTAATTTTCTGCTATTGATTTCTAATTTAATCCACTGTGGTCAGAGAATATATTCTGAATGAATTAGAACCTCTAAAGTTGATTGATACTTGTTTTATGGCCCATAATATGGTCTATCTTGGAAAATGCTCCTGTTTGCTTGAAAATAATGATATTCTGCTGTTGTTGGCTTAAGTGTCCTATAAATAACAATTAGGTCAAGTTTATTAATAGTGTTAAGTCTTTTATAACATTGCTGATTTTCTGTCTGCTTGTTTTTAATCAATTATTGAGAAATATGTATTGAAATCCCTCTGATCATGAATTAGTCTATTTCTCTTTGTAGTCCTATCAGTTTTTATTTCATGGTGAAGCTCTGCTATTGATGCACACATAAATGTTTATGTACCTCTTGATGAATTGACTCATTTATTATTATGAAACAACTTCTTTATCCCTGGTAATACTCTTTGCTGTGAAATCTGTTTTGTCGTTATTAATATAACCATTCTAGCTGTCTTTTGATTTGTGTCGGCGTTTTTCAGATCTTTACTCTTAACATGTCTGTGTCTTTATAATTAAAGTGTATTTCCTGTAGGCATACAAAAATAGGTCTTTAAAAAACAATCTAATCTGACAGTCTACAATCTTAAATTGGGGTGTTTAGACCATTTACATTTAATGTGATTATTGATATAATTAGATTTAAATCTATTTTCTGGTCTCATCTATTTTCCTCCCCTTTTTCTTTCTTATTTTGAATAAATTAAATATTTTAAAATATTTTATTTTAACTAATTTACTGATTTGTTAGCTACAACTTACTGTTTTCTTATTTCAGTGATTTTTTAAAATTATGGTATACATCTTTAACTTCTCATGGTCTACCCTCAAGTAATTTTAAACCAGTTTATGAACCATAGAAGACCCTTTTAATAGTTTACTTCCATTTTTTCCTTTCAACCTTTGTGCTATTGTTATCAGATACATATATATATATATATATATATATATATATATATATTTTTTTTTTTTTTTTTTTTTTTTTTTTTTTTTAATTTATAAAACTATGGAACCGGCTGGATTACAGGG
>CAUYQG010119880.1:0-11636 GCA_963574415.1 Tarsius wallacei | reverse complement strand
GTCTGCTGCTTCATGGTCAGAAACCCTCATCGGCCAATCTCAACTTTCCACGGAGGTGTCCGTGGCAGGTGGGCACCCCCACGCCCTGCAGGGTGCCCACATCCTGACCTGGAACCTGGGAACGGGCTCCTCTCTGTGGTGAAAGCGGCTCTGCAGGTGAGGTTAAGGATCCTGACATGGGAGAAATGTCCTGGATGACCCAGGCTGGCTCAGTGTGACCCCAAGGGTTGCATAGGAGGGGACAGGAGGGTGGGAGATGGGGCGGGAGGTGGGACGGCCAAGGAGCACTGGCGGACTCTGGAAAGTTCCGGGCAAGGAGATGGACTCCTCCAGGGCCTCCCCAGGAGCAAAGTCTAGTCCACCCTTGGTGTGCAGAACTTCCGGCCTCGAGATGTGTGAGGAACAGAACTGGGTTATTTGAAGTCACTGAGTTTGTGGTAATTTGCTGCAGTGGCCACAGAAGATGAGCACCGTTCCCTTCCGTGAGGAGGAGAGAGAGCCAGGGGTGCTGCCTGGGAGCGCTGGCCCCTGTCCCTTCAGATCAGTCACGACAGGCCCTTTCTCTCCAGAGCGTCACCGTGGGGAACACGCAGATCCCTCTCAGTCCTGCGGGTTCCCCTTCTGATTAGCAGCCTGGACAGTTCCACATCGAGTTTAATAAGAGCCACGGTTCTGCTAATACACCCAACTCCAGATTGCCTCTGTCCCAGAGGATTCTAATTTGTTGAACCTTGTAAAAATGTAGTCATCATAAGCATTCAGAAAAGTGTACGTGTGCACACCTCAGTACATGTTTGCATTTCTGTACACCTGCTTACCCACACCGAAATCAACTCTTTGCCCTTAAAGATACCTCACGGGTCACCTACCAGTGACTTGGCCACGCTCTTTTGCGAAATAGTGAAAAGCAAGTTGCTTTATATGAAATAGCACAGCGCTGGAACTAGTTATCTTATTGCAATGATATTGGGCTTGTTTAATGGAATTTTGGACCTTGAGGAACTTATTCTTGACAAAAAAAATCACAATTTTATATCTTATATTTGCGTGTGGTAACGTGTGAAACAGTCACCAACATGCATCGCAGGTTCACTGACACATGTCACGCAGTAGCAATTCGTTGGACGTCAGCCACCTGGTCTTCCCCTATTCCAGCAGGCAATGCAGTGTCGTTTCCTTCCTCCCACGTTAATAGTATGTAACTTACAGTTCAGTCTGTTTGAAGACGATGTGGAAGGACACACTCGTGATTCCCGAAAACTTCTCAACTGATCTATCAGAAGCTTGAAATGTCAAATGGGACACAGGTTTTTTATTTTTTCATATGTAGGAGTTAATAATGCATATTTCTTGTAGTTCCAGCTACTCAGAAGGCTGAGGCGGAAGGATTGCCGGAGCCCAGCAGGTCGAGGCTGCAGTGGCTGGGAGCGGCCACTGCACTCTAGTCTGGGCGACAGAGTGAGACTCCAACTCAAAAAACAAACAAACAAACAAACAAAAAGAACACAGGGGAAACTTGGCTATCTTTTGATGTTTATGTCTGTAATGCCTCACCAAAATGAATGCTAAGTGACGAAGGGATGAAGACTTTAATTTGGCTCCATCAACATCCACCAGCCTTCCATAAGACATGCTGGCCCGATTAGATTCTCAAGTTTTAGGTTATTACTGTGTTGTAAGTTGTCCTGAAAAAATAATTTAGCTGGGCATGGTGGCTCATGCTTATAATTCCAGCACTCTGGGAGGCCGAGGCAGGAGGATTGCTTGAGGCCAGGAGTTTAAGGCCAGCCTGAACAACATAGCAAGATCTTGTTTCTACATATTAGCTGGGTGTGGTGGCTTGTACTTGTAGTACCAGCTAGCTACTCAGGAGGCTGAGGCAGGAGGACCAATTGAGCCCAGAAGATCAAAGTTGCAGTGAGATGTGATTGTGCCTGCGCTCCAGCCCAGGCAACAAAATGAGACGCTATCTCAAAACAAAAACCAACAAAAAAACCAATTTAGTGGGGGTTTTCCGCTCTCCATTGTCAACATCTGGAAAGAAGCAGAATTTCCCCAGTTGAAGCCGCCTTGCACCCTGTCACCCACAGTCACATCTGCAGAGAAGCATCTTCCATGTTTATGTGCTTCCCATACATCTTTATCAGTGTGCTGAAGTCCGAAAAATGTAGAAAGATACCGTACTCTGCTGTCCTCAAGAACACAGCAGCGAGTTCTTTTGCACGTTTGAGAGCTGCTGGGTGGGCCCACAGGAGAACATTCACTACTCAGCCGTTTTGCATGGCCCAGGGTCATTGTGGACAGATTAGATAGAAAACGAACTCTGACGAAACAAGTCAACCCGTTGGAACAAGCTTGCTGACCATGACCCAAGGCCAGCTCTGCTGAGGACCTAACTCCAGCACATTGTCCCACCACAGAAGGGACAAGAACAACGGGCACAGCAGGGAGATGAACAGAGGGAAGCGATGCAGAGGCCTACACGGATGAGTGTCTAGGGCCAGGGACCTGAGCAGGACTCTAGGAACCTCTCTTCCCCACAGTGCATAGAGTTGGAAAGGAATGTGCCCCCATCCACAATGCAGATACGCCATGGGGTGAGGACATCTCAGAGGAAACCAAGCGATAACTCTGAATGTAGCTGACAAGAGAACTGTATCTGATCATTATTTTCTCTTTGTTTTTGACAAATCATAAAAATATTTTGTTAAAACAACACAAAACAGGACAGGTGTGGAGGCTCACGCCTGTAGTCCCAGCACTTTGGAAAGCTGAGGTGGGAAGATCGCTTGAGCCCAGGAGTTCGAGACCAGCCTGGGCAACATAGTGAGACCTCGTCTCTAAAAAACATAAAAAAAAAAATTAGCCAGTTGTGGTGCATGTGCCTGTAGTCCCAGCTGCTTGGAAGGCTGAGGTGGGAGGATTTCCTGAGTCCAGGAGGTCAAGGCTACAGTGAATTGTGATCGTGCCACTGCACCCCAACCTGAACGGCAGAGTGAGACCCCGACTCAAAAAATAAAAATAAAAAAAATTTTTAAACCCACGAAACAAAACAAAACCTGACTTTTAAAAGGAAATCTGAACATGAGCAGTTCACAGATACCTAAACCCATCTGTTTTGCTTGCCTGGTGGTCAGCCTACCTGGACAGAAACTGTAGAGGCAGTTGCAGGTTGTCTTTCAGTGTCTGAAGCTGCTGAACATCACAACAGAGACTGACATTGTCATAGAGAAAGCCGGGACACAGTTCCTTTCAGAAGAGAAAGCGCAGTTAAAATAAGGATACACTCCTCAATGAAATAAGACAACCTCACTCCTGGAATCCCTTTTAGGGACACGAGGGTAAGACACATACTGTATCTGCAAAGTTCTCACAGAATTCCCACAGAATTTGCAAAGTGCAAAGCTCGCACATTTACTATTAATATTTATAAACTAGGGATTCACAAGCAGAGGTAGCAGAGGCAGTTCTAATTTGTTTCCATTTGGAAGTTCATTCTCCTTTCTTGACAATCACTTTACCTCTTCTTGGTTTTTCGTTTGTTTGTTTTGTTGTTGCTGTTGAAATTCAACCCGAGTGCTATTTACTATTTCCGTTAGTCACTCCATGGAAAGTCAAAGTCTTTAAAATAATTCTGTTTGGGTTTTTTTGTTTTTTTTTTTAAGAAAGCGATTGGCAGTAATCAGAAACTGTTGGTGTGGGAGGGGATTGGCAGTTGAGAGAAACTGCTGGGGAGGGAGGGGCATACCTCATTAGCAGGGGTACCTGCATGATCAATGTTTGTATACCCAACCTTGAATTATATCCCACACCTTTATAATAAAAATTAATAATAATAATAATAATTCTGATGAAAGAAGCAAGCGAGGCGAGGAGCTCTGTTATTGTGTTAACTTGATTTCAATTACTTAAGCCTCTAAAACCAGGCTTTTTTTTTTTTTTGAGTTGGAGTTCCACTCCGTCGCCACAGCCTTGACCTGCTGGGCTCCAGCGATCCTTCCGCCTGAGCTTTCCAAGTAGCTGGAACTACAGGCACACACTACCACACTTGGCTAATTTTTTTTTATTTATTGTAGAGATGAGGTCTCACCAAGTTGCCTGGGCGGGTCTCGAACCCGCGGGCTCAGGCAATCCACTCACCTCAGCCTCCCAAGGCGCGGGATTACAGGCTGAGCCACCGAGCCCGGCTTAAAACCAGGCTTTCACCGTGATTTTTTTCAATTCTTTTCGAATATCCCTGTGTATCAAGGATGGGGAAAAAGACAAAGGAAAGCAGAATCCTGGTAGCAGCCAAAATTCACAGGCTGTCGGTGAACACAGAGGGAACACCAACATGAAAGGGGACAGGGAAGCCATAGCCACCGAGCAGCAGAGTCCTTTCAAGTCCTAAAATCTAGGAACCCCCAAAAAAGCTAACTTCTAATATATGTTGCATAAGTTGCAAAGCACAATATTTTAAGGACCTAGGTCAATCCTTAAATAGTAAGCTGCTATTTGGAAGCTTTATAAGGGGTGTGAAGGCAGCCCCTGAAAAATCACCACTGGAGTTAAAGTGTTATCTTCTCTGCCATTATTTGCCACAGGTTAGAGTTTAGGGTAAGATGTAAGCCAGTTAGTCTCACTTCCACCTCCACCCCACAATGACATTTAAGGTATGATTACAAAGGAATTCGTGATCAGCATTTTGTGTTTTCAAGATCATGAACTTACCTGCACTAAGTCATACCCATCCTTTGGCAATGGTTTTGGAGGGCCAGAATACTTGCAATTGTACCTCTTATCCCCAGATGCAATTCCACACTCTCCATACCAAACACAGGACTGTAAAAACACCTACAGAAAGTCAACACAAAACTTGGTGTCACCAGGATCTCAATGGTAACAAACAGCAACAGATGTCAACAACAAAAAGTGTCCACTCAAGTACGATTACAGAATCTTCTGCTGATGTTACTTGCAAAATGAATTAACAGCAGGAGGCACTTGTTACACATTTTGAAAAGTATTAATTAAAATAGACCCAATGCCTATTAGTCAAGTCAGAGAAACAGGTCATAGTGTAGGGCAACACACCCTCAGTGATGACATGAGTACACACTGAGATGGCCCCAAGCTGAGGGCTGGAGCCTAGGGAGGGGACCTGGGGGTGGCCAACCCAGGATGTCCCCTTGGGCTCCAGCCTGGGCACGAAGGTCAAGCTGAGGCCGTGGGCGTGGTGTCCTGGCACCTGTTGACCACATCTTGCAGCTTCTCACACTGAATGTTCTCTAGCGCCCTTCCTTGAGGCAGTTGGCTAGAGCTGGGCAGGCCTAGACCAATGTCCATAACCTTTGGCTACCTTTAGTTCATTATAATACAAAAAATTCTACCCCTGGAGAGAATCTGCATTTTATAGACATGCTGTGTATGTGTAAGCGTCTTCTTCCATTGTACCTGTGCACTAGAAATTCTACCTTTCGACATGTAACCCCACACTCTGCCCTATGGAAAATGCTACATGACCTGTGTGCCTTTTACCATCAGGTATGGTTTTTTTCCTGCCCAGACAGCTGCTCCTGGACCACCTTCCCTGTTAAGTTCCTGAATAAAGTCCATGTCTTGTTCATTGTCTCCAGGACATTTCTTCGACTTCTGGGACACAGTGTCTTCATTTTTGGGGTCTTTGGGGGTCTGGCACTACAAATGGAAATTACTTGTTTATTTACATAATTTTTATTTCTTGCTTGTTTATTTGTTGATAAGAAGCTATTGGGCTTGGTATGGTGGCTCACGCCTATAATCCCAGCACTTTGGGAGGCAGAGGAGAGAGGATTGCCTGAGCCCAGGGGTTTAAGATCAGCCTGGGCAACTTGGCGAGACCTTATCTTTACAATAAATCAAAAAAATTAGCTGGGTTTAGTGGTGTGTGCCTATAGTTCCAGCTACTTGAAAGGCTGAGACAGAAGGATCGCCTGAGCCCAGCAGGTAGATGCTGTGGTAGCCCTGAGTATGCCATGGCACTACAGCCTGGGCAACAAAGTAAGACTCTGACTTAAAAAAAAAAAAAAAAAAGCTGGGCATGGTGGCTCAGGTCTGTAATTCTAGCATTTTGAGAGGCTGAGGTGAGAGAACTGCCTGAGCTCAAGGGTTCGAGACCAGCCTGGGCAACTTGGCGAGACCTCGTCTCTACAATTAATAAGAAAGTTAGCCAGGAGTGGTGGCACACACCTGTGGTTCCAGCTACTTGGAAGACTGAGACGGAAGGACTGCCTGAGCCCAGCAGGTAGAGGCTGTGGTAGCCTTGAGTATGCCACTGTACTCCAGCCTGGGCAACAGAGTGAGACTCTGCCAAAAAAAAAAAACCAAAAAAACAAAGCTATAGTTTGTTTAGCTTTTGTAAGAAACCCACAGTATAGACAGGGGAAAAAAAAAGACAGTATGAGAAAACGCACTATTTTTGCACATTTGCACAAGGTACTATATTAACTAAACAATGAAAGGCTATTTCCATATACACCAAAGTTAGTTAACATCAGCACATCAAAAGTAGAATGAAGAACACCACCAAAACCAGCAATAACCCTGGGTAAGAAGGAGCAAGACTGAACACCCTGTCCTTGAGATTTAAGCTGAAAACAAGGAATGTGCTAACTTTAAGGAAAATCACCAAAGCAAGCTCAAAAGAAAATTTTAAAATCTCTTATGCAAAGATTTCTCAAGAGCCACTCATATTCCCCATGTGAGAGTCACAAGGCTGTTAGAAAATTCGTTCAGTGTGAATCATCAAGTCAGCGTCCTGCTCTGAAGGGGACTGCCCACACAGGCCCAACCCTTTCTATCACAATGGACTCAGCCAGCCACAGAGAGCACAGCTAGCCACAGCTGCCTGCTTGCAGCTGTGGATCCCAGGGGGAAACAGAAGGTATCAAGAAACAGCCGTGGCTCCCACAATACCAGGTGGAAAAGCCACTTAAAAAAATCTGATAGAAGCCACAGCACAAGTTCTCCCTGGTGACTGTGGCAAGTGTCCCACACACAAGCAAGGAGCTAATAAGCCAGTCTGTGCTGGCCCCTGGCATCAAGACACAAATCTAAAAACAGATCCTGAAGCCCTAAAACATGAGAGGCAAAACAAGCAGGAGCTGGGGTGAACATGTGGGGGGATCCAAGGAGTCAATGTAACTTTTCTTTGTATTCGCTCTTCAGGTAACCTAAAACAAAAATGAGGACTTACCCCTCTCATGGCTCTTTAGAAGTCAGATATTTAGGCCACAAGAGAAATTAGCAAACGAGGAAGTGACACACCTTCAATAAAGCCACAAACCAATTCTCTGGCCAGAAGTTGTCAAATTCCACCACCATTTTAATATCAAGAGAATCCCAACTGGTATTCCCATAAACCTGGCGATTCTAAGGAAAGTACTGCAACTCCAGTTCCCACAGAGAGGTCATTACCCAGCTAACCAAAGGCAAAGGCTGCCTACAGAAGCAGGGGAACTGCTGATGTTTATTATATGCCACTTACACACAAGGACTCCTGCCCCAGACCTCACAGAGCTCAAAGGATTGACCAGCCAGGCAGGTCTCTGCCTCAGGGGCACACTGTCACCCACAGAAGCAGAAGTGACAGGAGCCCAGTCAACAAACTGCAGCTCTGGCCTGACAAACAGGATGGGTGTTAAGTCTAAAATCCCCTAACTCAGCACTTGGCGCTATCCTATAAAGGCAAGTAAGGATGACCCAACACTGTTTAGGTTCCTTTTCACAAAGATCATTCCTTACAATCTCTTTCTTTTAAAAGCATAGTGTTGCCTCCACCCATTTGATGGAAGGAGTGGTGGAGAGGAAGGCATGGAGTGTGGTCAGGAGTCCTAGGGTGGCAGGACAGCTAGTGTAGCTTAGACATACATGAACCTTGCAGGTAGGCATAGCTTGGGTGCCTGGAAAACACGATGGAGAGGCACCAGGGCACTGACTTATGGGGACACAACTTTCTGAAACAATACCTGCACTAACTAGGCCCCCAGCCCCAGCCTCAGAATGCAAAGCAGCTGGCACACTCAGCTACTGAAACCCCTGCCCCAGTCCCAAATGTAGGGTGGCTGGCACACTCAGCTACTGAAACCAGAAGCACCAGAGCATGGCGTTTCCAAAAAACACCTTACTTAAACCATAAAACAATAACTTTTACCATTATTTCAACTATTTCACATGACGCAAGTAAGTTTAGAAGTCAGCCTAGAAAAAATAATAAGAACAGAAACTTGTGATCAACAGACTATAACCCACTGCATTCCCCACATAGTGCAGAGATTTTTTTGGCAGAGATTTTTTGTTGTAGAAGAAGATTGCTTAACCACTATCTTAAAGGATACAAAGCATCCAGCTAACAGCAACTGGCTGTGCCCTTTCTCCTAAGGCACTCATGTCCTCCTCTGGACGTGTTTCCTTTTCCATCCTAATAAATCCTATCTTAAACTTCTACTCAGACTCACTCTGAAATTCTTCTTTGCAGTGAAGTCAAGAACTCACGAAGCAACTACACCCTCACCTCTGGCATCACTGGGTTCTGATCTGATGAACTCAAGAACCTACAATAAATGTCCTTGTTGAGCCCATTGCACCTGGGTTCACACCTAGAGGTCACTCAACCATGCTGAACAGCATGCTCCTATCTGTGAAATGAAGCTCAGTCTCTGCTTTTCTCACAAGTTTCATGTGAAGATCAAATAAGGAAGTATCTGTACATATGTGGTAAGTACTTAGTAAACTACAAAGCACCATACATCAAGTATCAAGTGTAAGGAATTATTAATAATGTCTTCTAACTGTTTGGGGCCTCAGCATAGAGGTTCCAAAGATCCCCCCAAAATAAAATGCCCCTGGTCTCTTTGGTCCCAGGAAACTTGGGTGTGAATCAATTCTCTTAGGGTTGCTTCCCAAAAAGTCCTCCTGCCTAAAGAAGCAACCTTGAGCCAGTGTGGCCCAGGAAGACTTACAAGGCACTTAGAGTGTGCTAGGCACCTTTGCATTCAAAGATATCTTGCAGATCACCTACCAGCAACCCAACCGCATTTTTTTACAAAAAAGTGAAAAACCAATCACTTCATATTAAATAGTGAAGCGTTGGAACCAATTATTTTACGATAATGATATTTGGCTTACTATGGAATTTTGGACATTGAGGGACTTATTTATGACAAAAAAATCAAAGCTTTATACCTTATATTTTTCTAACACGTGGTAATGTGAAACAGTCACTGACATGCATTCATTGCAGGTTCATTGATACATATTGTGCAATAATAACTTGCTGGAGGCTGGGCTTGGTGGCTCAGCCTGTAATCCCGCGCCTTGGGAGGCTGAGGTGAGTGGACTGCCTGAGCCCGTGGGTTCGAGACCCGCCTGGGCAAGTGAGACCTCATCTCTACAATAAATTACAAAATTAGCCGGGCGTGGTAGTGTGCGCCTGTAGTTCCAGCTACTTGGAAGGCTGAGGCGGAAGGATCACTGGAGCCCAGCAGGTCGAGGCTGCGGTGGCCGGGAGCGGCCACTGCACTCCAGTCTGGGCGGCTGCGTGAGACTCCAACTCAAAAATAAATAAATAAATAAATAATTTGCTGGATATTTTCTGCCTGATGATTTTCTATTCCAGCAGACAATGCAGTCTCATTTTCCTCCTTCCATGTTAGTATGTAACTTATTGTCCAGTCTGTGCTCCACTGTGATTCCAAGTAGCTGGAACTACAGGCACGTGCCACCATGCCTGGCTAGTTTTTTTATTTATTGTAGAGACGAGGTCTCGGCATGTTTGTTGCCCAGGCTGGTCCTGAACCAGTGGGCTCAGGTAATCCTCTTGCCTCCATTTCCCAAAGTGCTGGAATTATAGGCTTGAGCCACCGTGCCTGGCTGGGAGGTGTTATTTCTACCTATTTTACAGATGCAGAAACGTAGGTACCGAGAGGCTAAATCACTTGCCCATGGTCAAAGAGTGGCAAAGCAAGGATTCAAATCAGAGCATTCTGGCTCTAAAACAGCCTCTAAATAAAATATAATCAACTGCAAAATGAAGGTCTTCCTCCAGCACTACACCCTCCCTGACCCACCCTGTGGAAGGACACAAGTACGTGTGCAATCACTCATATAACTGCAATCACTCATACAACTGCACTCACGGAGAATCTCTATCTGCATCTCCCTCTTCAAAGCATCTTAAAAAGGAGCTCCAAAGGAATCGTCCTCCCCCAGGCTTGCCCGCCTGCATTCCTGAGCCTCCAGCATCTCCTTCATCCCATCTCTTTTTCTTGTACTTTTTTTTTTTAAGTCAGGATCTCACTCTGTCACCCAGGCTGGCGTAGTGGCACCATCACAGCTCACGGCAGCCTCGACCTCTTGGGCTCAGGCAGTCCTCCCGAGTAGCTGGGACTACAGGTGTGTGACACCACACCTGGCTAATTTGTTTTATTTTTTGAAGACATGAGTCTCGCTATGTTGCCTAGGCTGGTCTCAAACTCCTGGGATCAGGCAATTATTTTGCCTCAGTCTCCCAAGTAGCTGGGACTACAGAGGTGAGCCACCATACCCAGCCCCGCTGTAGATTTTTAATCTCATCTCTCTCTTTGTCCTTCTGCCTGCATGTGCCTATAAACAGTGCTCCAATTTTATTCACGAACCCCTCTCTCAGCTTCAAACGATCCACAGTTTTTCTCTCTAGTCACACTTCTAACTAGCTGCTGGGTAGCCTCAGGGACTTAAGAGGAAACCAGTCTTTCCTCTGAAGTGTCTTCTATTGCCAATCCCTCTTAAGTTTAAAATGAAAACCTCAGGCACCTCTCAAACCCACCTCCCACAGCCAATGCATCACCTACTCCTGGGAGGTGCCCTTGCCAGCCTTCTCCCACCCATGGCTGCCCCTTTCCTCTTCCAGAACGGTGGCTCCCAAGTTTTCTGGTGCTCAGAAACCTACCCTGTAGCCTTCCTGCTGCCTGCCAGGTGAGCTCCAGACAGCTCACCCTGGCTCTATCCACCCCCACTCTCCAGTGTTCCAAACCTATCTCTCTGCCCTCCCTTCCCTGTCCCACACTAAGTGGGACCTGTCTGCTTCTCTACTGGTCATGCCCTGGGATCGAGTAGAATTTATATTTATGAGAATTGCAAAGTTGTGATGTTGGAAGAAGGTGCAAGGGTATTTTAGCGCTTTTGTCTCAACTCCCCTGTAAGGCCATACAATCCTCCAGGGCAAGGCCCGGGTGTAAAACTTCCTTGGAAACTCCCCACAGTCCCATATCTGGTATGCATCGATCCAGAGCCCGTCAAAGCTCACCAAGAGTTGAGGGAGTACAACTGGATTATATAAGGCATTCAGAAAGGAGAACTGCTGATGGTTTGGCTTCTGTCCAGAACTTTTGTAGTTACAAGGTCAGAGCGTTTCTATTTTTAAAGGTTAGGTCATACGGATGTCTCACAACTTGTCTAGAATTTAATTATTGGTATGTGACTGGATAGGAAGGCTTCTTTTTTTTTTTTTTTTGGAGCTGAAGTCTCACTCTGTTGCCCAGACTGGAGTGCAGTGGCCACTCCCGGCCACCGCAGCCTCGACCTGCTGGGCTCCGGCAATCCTTCCGCCTCAGCCTTCCAAGTAGCTGGAACTACAGGCG
>CAUYQG010119875.1:0-27600 GCA_963574415.1 Tarsius wallacei | reverse complement strand
TCTTCCTTAAATTTGTTTTGACATGGCTATCTTTGGTCAACCCAGCCACTTTGAGCATTCACAAAGTCATCTGGCTTCTGTCTCTGTCATCCACTAAAACAACTCTTGAGGACTTCAGTGAACTCTTACTTAGTTTCTAATGAAACCTATTCCTTATTTTGCATTCATTTTCATTGCTTATTTTACAGGCCCTCTGTTAGATTGGGTGTCATTGATTCTTCCCTTTTTCCTGACACTCTATCCTTCCCAGGCTTTTGGGAGCACTACAAGCTTTTGTTTTCCTTTTCATCTCTCTAACTTGTATTCAGTGTTAAGGAATAAAAATGTGAATTAAAGTAAATTTGTCAGCTTTATTTCAAAACTTTAAAAAACCATAAATGTGAAAAGATAAGTCCTAACTTTTCTTTCACTGTGATAAAAGAAGGTGCATTTCAGTTATTCTTAAAGGAAACTCTGAGACATGTTTGTGTATGTAGCACTGTTAACTGTGAATTAATATAGTCAAGGATGAAGTTTAAATCATTGTGCACATTTTGTAATTATTAATCTAATTTGGAATTTTTCAATAAAGAATTCTTACAAAAAGCAACCAACATTGTGAAACACTAACTTTTATACAAAAGTTTTTATATTACAATATTAAAAATTTGGCCAGGCATGGTGGAGGCCAAGGCAGAAGGACCACTTGAATCCAGGAATTTGAGATCAGCCTGGGCAACATAGTGAGACTTCTTCTTTACAAAAAATTGACAGAATTAGCTGGCCATGGTGGCACGTGCCTGTCGTCCCAGCTACTCAAGAGGCTGAGGAGGGAGGTTGAGGCTGTGGTGAGCTGTGCGCATGCCGCTGCACTCTAGCCTGGGCGACAGAGTAAGACTCTGACTCAGAAAATAAATAAATAAATAAAATCACAGAAATCTTTAGAGTGTGACGCAAATTCATGGGAAATAGTGAATCTAACATTTTAAAATGTGGTTTGGCACACATTTCAGTGACATTCTGCTTTTAAAACAAGCAATTTATGCCTGTTCTATCCATTTATATGATAATTATTATAGATTTACCTATATTATGCAATATTTAAAATAGTGATTAAAATTATAGGATATAGAAAAAAAAGAAAGACTGTGTGGTAAAATGAATAATATGTTACTGAAGACAAAGACCTAGGAACAAGTTTTCTTTACCACTTACTGTTTCTGTCACCTTAGACATGTTATTTAAATTTTTGAGATTCCATTTATTCATCTGTGATATGGGAATTATCTTGATAACAAAGATAACAAACAATGACCATGGCACCCACCATTTTTATGACATCTATTTTTCAAGTAGGCAGTCATCTATGCACATACAATAAAACAGACTTTATTTAATATTTTTAGACTGCAGTTGACCTGAAATCATAGAAAGCAAAACTGTGAATAAGGGAGAATTCCTGTAATTTAAGAATCTTTCTTTTCTTCTAGTCTCTTATAATTCCCACCTCTTACATTTCAAATTGATAGTGCCAAGGCAAAAAGATTTTCAGTATTCTTATCTTAGTACCTTATTTAATACAAACCAAGTATAGTCATAATCAAGACCACATAATTGCACTCTATGTTGGCAAAGTTAATTTTGAATTATTGAAAATTCAGTATTTTATTCTATTCTTTCTGGAAAGAATTGATCTCTTCATGTATACTTGTTTTGTTTCAGTTTTTATTGAAGTTACTAATGCATAGTGAAATTTCATTAATATTTGATTATAAAAAGAATATTTTGACATTGTAAAAGAAATTATATGAATGTATTTGATAAAGAAAAACTTACCATTATAAAATTTAAAAATGTCAACATAAATCCATTCTTTCTACAATTAAATGTATCATTTTTGCCTCTTTTGCAGGTATATCTTTATTTTTTAGATTTCAAATTCAACCCGTTAGTTTGAGTATGTTAAAACAATTTCAGTGTAAAAGGTAAGCTTAATGATTCTTTCCAGAAACTAGAAAAAATGTGATTATTTCTTTAAGACTTAGATTTAGACAGACTGGTGAAGACATTTCTCTCCCAACACTAATCATTAAATACTGAAGGAAGTGACTTTTTCAAATGTGAAGACAATAACTTGAGACTTCAAGGAACATGAAAAATCAAGAATACATGACACCCACCCCCCAAAACACAATAATGTTCCTGTAACTGAATAAAAAAATGAGGATCTACAAATTGTCTGATGAAGAGCTCAAAATAATTGCTTTACATATGCTCAGTGAGCTACAAGAAAACACAGATTAAAATGAAGGAAAACAATAAATGGACAAGAAGAGAAATTCAGTGAAGAGACAGAAATAAAAAAACAAATTTTAGTGCTGAGGAATACCTAAATATATGAAAAAATGCAATAGAGGACTTCAACAGCAAACTAGATTTAGCAGAAGGAAGGATCTGTGAACTCAAAAACAAATCATTTGAGATTATCCAGTCAAAGGAGAAAAAGGAGTGAATAAAGCTTTTAGGATTTATAAGATACAATAAAGAGAAATAATATGCATTATCATTATGGCATTCAAAGAAGGAGAAGTGGAACCAGCCCTACTACCTATCAAAAATAGACTGGATAAAGAAAACGTGGTATATATACATGATGGAATATTACATAGCCATAAAGAACAAAATTATGGACTTTGCAGCAAATTGGATGGAGTTGGAGACCATCATACTTAGTGATCTATCACAGAAACGAAGAACTAATACTGTGTGTTTTCATTCATAAGTGGGACCTGAACATTAATCACATTAGCACAAGGGAGGGATCGGCAGTCACTGGGCACTGCCAGGGGAGGGAAGAATGGGGGGGGACACATAACAATAGAAAGGGTACCTGATCCTATACCAGGGGGAATAAAGGCCAGTTGGAGGCCTAAACTTCACCCGCATGCAACCTACTTGTGTGGTTAAACCTTACTTGTACCCCACATCTCTGTAATAGAATAAAATTTAATGAAAAAATTAATGGCTGAAGATATTCCCATTTTGAGAGAGATATGGACATCAAGGTACATAAAGCTCAAAAGTTCACAAATAGGCTCAACACACAGAGGAATTTACTGAGACATGTTACATTAAAGTTGTCAAAGACCAAAGTCAAAGATACCATTTTGAAAGCAAGAGAAAAGAAACTCATCACACATGAAGGATCTCCATTAGACTCTCAGCAGATTTCTCAGCAGAAACCTTGCAGGCCAGGAGAAAGTGGGGTGATGCAGTCACAGTGCTGAATTTTAAAAAACCACCAATCAAGAATATTTTATCCAGCAATATCATGTTTCAGAAATGAAGGAGAACTGGACTTTCTTAGACAATAAAAGCTGTGGGAATTCATCACCACATGATGATATTCTTTACAGAAATAGAAAATACTAGCCTAAAATTTGTATGGAACCACGAAAGACTCCAAATAGTGAAAGCAATCTCGAGAAAGAGCAAAGCTGAAAGCATCACACACCCTGATTTCAAGCTATGATATAAAAAAATAGTAATCAAAACAGTATTGTACTGCATAAAAACAGACACGTCAACACACAGATAATACAGAGCCTAAAAATAAATCCTCACAGTATCTTGGACAAAGGCACCAAAATTACACAAAGGGGAAAAATTGTGTCTTCAGTAAATGGTGCTGAAAAAATTGTATGCACATACAACAACAAAAAATGAAATTGGACTCTTATACCATATATAAAAATTAATTCAGAATGGATTAAAAACTTAAGGCTTGAAATTCTAAATCTACTAGAAGAAAACATAGGGAAAAACCCTCCTTCACCATGGTCTTGGCAATAATTATTTTGATGAGACACCAAAATATCAGGAAATAGAAACAAGAATAAATAAGTGCAACTAGATCACATTTTAAAATATCTGTGCAACAAAGGAAATAATCAACAAATGAACAGGCAACCTAAGGAAAGGGGGAAATTATTTCCAAGCTATATATACAAAATAAATAAAGAACTTATAAATTTCAAGCTTAGTTTTTTAACTAAAAAAACAAATAACCAAATTGAAAAATGGACAAAGGACCTCAATAAATATTTTTCCAAAGAAGATACACAAATATACAAGAGGCCAGTTGGTACTCAATATCATTAATCATCAGGGAAATACAAACTGAAACCACAATGAGATATCACTTCACACATGTTAGAAAGGCTATTATAAAAAGTCAAAAGTCAACACATGATGATGAGAAAGTGGAGAAAAGGAAATCCTTCCTTGTATACTGTTGCTGGGAATGTACATTGGAACAGTCATTATGGAAAACAGTATAAAGTTTTCTCAAAAAATTAAAAATAAAACTGCCATATAATCTAGCAATCTCTTTACTGAGTATACATTCAAAGAAACTGAAATCAGAATCTCAAAGAGATATTTATACTCCCATGTTTGTCACAGCATTATTCACAATTGCCAAGACATGGAATTAATCTAGGTGTCTATCAGTGTATGAATGAATAAAGAAAAATGTGCTATATATTTATAATGGACTATTATTCAGCCTTAAAAAAGAATAAATTCTTGCATTTGCGACAGGATGAATCAACCTAGAAAACCTTATGCTAAGTGAAATAAGCCAGTCATAGAAAGCCAAATACAGCATGATGTCACTTATATGCAGAATCCAGAAAAGTTAAACTCATAGAAACAGAGTAGAACAATGGCTACTCTGAACCAGGGGCAGAAGGGTGGACACATTGTTGGTCAAAGGGTCCAAACTTTCAATTATAAGATGAATAAGTTTTAGAGATCTAACGTGTAGCATGGTAACTACAGTAATGATAATTGTATTATATATTTAAAAGTTTGCTAAAAGAGCAAACCTTGCATTCTTACCACACATGCACAAAATAGTTAACTACGTAAAATGATGGATATGTTAATTAGCTTGGCTGTGGTAATCATTTCACAATATATATTATATCATCTCGTTGTCCATCTTAAATATATGCAATCTTATGTATCAATCATACCTCAAGAGAGTTAGGAAAAAAATTAAAACATTAAAAAATAATAAGAAGGGTAAAATCCAGTCAGATGGTGTGGATGTTAATCCAGCTATGTTACATATGAACCCATGTGTGTAATGAGTTAATTTGGGGCTTTTATCCTAGTGCTTCCTAAATTGGGGTTTAGAGCATAGAGGCAAGGGTTTTCACTCCTGTTTAAATAAATTTATTTTTTTTAAACCAGTTAACAAAGTTCAACAGTATTTTCTAGAACTATTGACCTGTAAATGTGAATCTCTGAGAGTGAGGTTGGTACGCAATTCAAATGCAAGATTATTTGAGTTCTTTGTTCAGATAAGTAAATTCCACAACAGTGTAACAGAGTTAGACAAATGCCACACATTTATATATCTGCCTATTCCTTTACTGGGTCCACCTATTTTTATCATTATAGCTTTACAGAATAATGTGCTATTTGGGAGGATAAATCTTTCATCATCATTTTTCTTTTGAAAACATTTCCATTTCATAAATGGTTTCTTTTGGATGACTTTTAGAATCATCTAGTCTAAATTGAATTGTGACTGGAAGTACATTAAGAATAGGTTCCTACGAGAAGAATTATGCCTAAATTATGGAATCTCCCCACCTAGGAAAATGTCTCAATTTATTTAACATTTTCTTTTGAACTAATATAACGTTTCATAGTTTGTTTTTTTAAATTGACATCTTGAGTATCCTTTAAGTAATTATTCCTCAGTATTTTGTAATTTTTTTTCTTTCCCTTTCTTTTTTTTGAGTTGGAGTTTCAGTCTGTTGCCCAGGCTGGAATGCAGTAGCACAATCATGGCCACTGCAGCCTCAACCTGCTGGGTTCAGGCCATCTTTCCTCCTCAGCCTTCCAAGTAGCTGGAACTACAGGCACACACTACCACGCCTGGTTAATATTTTGATTTATTGCAGAGATGAGATCTCTCCATGTTGCCCAGGCTGGTTTCAAACACCTGGGCTCAGGCAATCCTCTCACCTCAGCCTCCCAAGTGCTGGGATTACAGGCATGATGGTAAATAAATAATTTTTATTTCTTTGCGAATAGAATTGTTTTCCCCCAGTATATTTGAATTGGTTGTTCTGATACATAGAAAGCTAACTCGCTTTGTATATGTATTTTGTTTCAGCTGCGTTTCAGAACTATTATTTGTTCTAATGATTTTAGTTTGATTTTTATTGCATTCTGTACACAGTGCCATTGTATTGAGTGGTTGGAAACCTTAAAAGAAATATTAAACTAGTTTGTTAGGGGAAAAAAGGAACGTAGATTCTCCTACATAACATTTAGAATAGGAAATCAGTATGTAAACTCTGAGCGTAATTTCTATAGAGCAGCTGTTTTCAGGTTTGCCTTGCATTGGAATCACCTGGGGAGCTTTAAAAAATACTGGTGCTGGACCTCTTCCCTCAAGATACTCTGATTTAATTCCTGGACATCAGGATACTGAGTGGCCAAGTTTAGGAATCTTTTTATATAGAGTAACCTAAAATAGCAAATTTGCTGCCATGAAAATATATTTCTTTTATTTCTAATTGTTAACTTTGCCTTTTGACTTTTTAATTCTTTTTTAAAACCTTTATCTTCACATGTACCCATTCTTATTTTCTCAAAACCATCTATTAATTTATTCAACAAATATTTTCTGAGTAGTGTTATGCTTAAGATACATTGCTCTAGGGACTGAGGATGCAACAATGAATAAAATATATAATCATCTAATATGTGTGGAGTTTTATGTTTTTGAAAGTAAAAGGTACAGTATTTGTCTTGGACTGCAGGTTGGGTTTGTGAAAGAAGAGACCAGGATGGAGGATTAGTAATTAGAAGTGTAGAGTTGCCATGAACTAAGATGGAAAAGATTCCAGAAAAAGCAGCCTTAGAGAGAAAGAATAGCAGTTTATTTGGGTCATGTAAAATTTGAAACACCTGTCAAAGTCTAAGAAAAAATGTTTAGTAGGCAGGTGAATGTGAGTCCAAATTTAGAAGAGGAGTCTGAGCTGGAGAAATAAAGTACTGATACTTAAAGTTATGAGGCTAGAAAAGCTCACCCAGCAGCACATGTAGATATAAAAATAGAGATGTTTAAGGGATGAGCCCTGGGACCATCCAGAGCTAAGAGATAGAACACAAGCCAAGGGAAGAAAAACATTTGCAGCCGAAGGGAGTGATCAGCTGTATCAAATTCTGCTGCTAGGTCAAACAAGATGAAAACTAAGAACTAACCATTGGATTTAGCAATCTTTAGGTTTGTTTTCTATTCCAGAATCGTCTCACTAACTGCCCAGATTTCCTTTCTGAGGTTTTTCAGCTTTCTCCTCCTCACTCTGCTTCTCAGTACATTATGAGATGTTACAAGGAAAAAAGACAGTGTTCTTATGTTAAGGGGTTGTGAGACCTGTATATAACTTTCTTGATCTAGGAATGAAACTCCCTTATCTCTGAAAAATCTGTCAGCTTGTTTTGTTTGACTTATTTTATGACTAAGGGCCACTGAGTTATAAAAACCAGGTTTTAAAAACGTTTATACTAGAAACTGCTTTAGAATAAAAAGAATGTTATCCACATAAATTAAAATAGAGTGTAAAATTTTTTATTATAATTTCTTAGAGCATCACCGAACATTGGATGAGCGAGGAATTGAAGTCAAGGGCATGATAATCACTATCAGAGAAGACTTTTGGAGGCGTTTAGAAATTGGCTGCACTTCCTGTTCCTCAATTCCAGTTTCTACTTACTACCCAATGACATTGCCTCAGATGATATAAAACTGAGATAAAAGAAAGTACCTAGACACTTTGCATCGCGGCAGTCTTTCAGCTGAAATACTTTCATGAGCCCTGGAAGTAGATGAGTTCTGATTTCCTTTCCGATTTTAGAATCTAAAATGCTTTTTTTTTTTTTTAAAGGCAGGATCTTGCTATGTTGACCAGGTTGGTCTTGAACTCCTAGCCTCAAGGGATTCTCCTGCCTCAGTTTCTCAAGTAGCTGGACTTATAGGATTACAGGTGTGAGCTGCTGTGCCCAGCTCTACAATGCTCTCATTTTATGTTCTATAGTCTGAATATGCCTACATTTAAAATTTCAGATTTTACTAAAATATTTATGTTTGTGATGCTTATCCTCTTTGCCTTCCATATGAATTAATGTCTCAGACAAGATTTGCACTGGTTTTTTTCATGGTCCTAAGTTATTATTTCTGAGCAACCCGAATGAGGAATATCCCCCTTTAAATAATACTGCATTCATTTATTCACTAAGCATATCTTTATTAGCTACTATGTGTGAGAGACAATGATAATATTAAACAAAGTAATTCTTACTAGCTAGCAGAGGAGATGAATAGGTGACAGAAGAAGGTGCTTGGGGTGGGGACAAACAGTAAGTCACAGAAAATATAAGGGCTTCAGTTGAGACTTGAAGGATAAAAAGGACTCCTTGGGGGACAATTTAAAAAGGAACAGACATTCCAGGCAGAGGCAATGCGCATAGATTTGAGGGAAAATGGCATATTTGGGGGAAATTATGAACACTTACTATAGCTGGTCACAGAATGCATTGAAGAGCCTGCAGAAAATGAGCAGGAGATTCAGGTAGGAGTTAGAATATGCAGCATATTACGTATGGCACTGAAGAATTCGGGCATTTATTTCTTCCTCCAGGACAGTGGTGATGAGAATAGGCTTTCCCATTGGGGTGATTCAGGGTGAGTGGTATTATCAATCAGACTCTCTAAAGGTCGTGTATATACTTTGAACATTTCGAAACACTCAGTCCCTTTGGATAGTCTAGCATAACCCCTCCTTCTATTTCCACACATCCTTCCTTCCACGGAAACGTTACAGTCACACACTGGAATACGCTGGTCCCTCAGTGTTCTGGGAACTACTGCAGGAGGAAAGAAGCCACAGGCACATTTTCGGTAGGAAAACATCGTGATCAGATTCAACAATTTCTCCTCCCTCTTTTAATTTTGCAGATGGTTTGCTATTAAAACTTAGATAGAGATTTTATTCCAAGTGAATAAGGGGTGCTCTCTGTTCACCAGTGGACTTGGAGCGACAGAACACAATTTCTGCTGCAGAATGTGTGGCTGGAGCAGGCAAAAAAGCTCTTTACAGATGGCTAATTAATTCATGTTGTGCTTTATCTAAAAAGTTCATTTGTATGGTTTTCAATGGTTTGCAGGACTGAACATGGTGGCTCATGCCTGTAATCCCAGCACCTTGGGAGGCCGAGGTGGGAGAATCACTTAAGCCCAGGAGTTCGAGACCAGCCTGAGTAACATAGTGAGATGTCATCTGTACAAAAATAAATAAATAAATAAAATTAAATAACCAGGAAAGGTGGCCCATGCTTTTAGTCCCAGTGGGAGGCAAAGGCACAAGGATTGTTTGAACTCAGGAAGCCAAGGTTGTGGTGAGCCAGGAATTGCACCACTGCATTCCAGTTTGGGCGACAGAGTGAAACCCTGTCTCAAAAACAGACTAAAATAAATACATAAACGGTGTGCAGAAATCTTTTAAAAAGTACCACTGAGGTCTCATGTTTTCTCCTCAAAGCTTGTCAGACTTGGGAGTGACAAAAAGGAAGAAACGTGCAAACATATGTGATATATTCACAACTGGACTTGAACAACAGTAAAAGAAAATTTTCAGTTTTACAAAATAATTCATTAAACATTTCTTACGCAGTAAATTTTCCTTATAATTGGATTTTTACAAGTCTAACCAAAAGACTTTTCCGAAACCTGACTATTATGTAGCAATGTTCACAAATTCTTTAGAATCTGACACATCAAGAAAGAGAAGGTAGAAATAACAAAACAACAAAAAATCCTTAGAAAGTAGGTTGAGCGGGATCCCTTTCCTCTGGCCTGGAGATGTGGTATCTGAAAAATGATTTTATTTGTATAACCACCACAGTTGAATTACTGTATGCTGCCTTCACTCCCACACTCTAACGATGCCCAAGGAAGTCAGATAGCAAAGTGGTGCTGTTAGTTGGTAAATTAATGCTTGATGATGGTCTGGCAATTCAAAGTGTAGGCAAGTTAATGCAGTTTCTCCACAGTGGCTCACAGACCTCCTATGGCCTTCTACAATCTAGTAAGAATCACCTCCTCTGAGCTGTATAAGTATACTGTGCATGATTCATGCTCTGAGATAGAAGTAGCACTTCTTCCCCTGCCCAGAGCTGAAGGAATCCCGTGGGAGATGGTTCCCTCATGGCTATTGAGTTATTGGTGAAAAGCGGCCATTTCTAAACAGAAGTCAGTTTCACTGTAACTAGCTGAAGCTGTGTACACATGAAAGCCAGCTCCATCTAGTGTGTGTGTTGGGGGGAGGGCTGCCTGTCGGTTTGCTTTCCGATTCTCTATTTTGAACTATTTTCCAAGACTTAGGTGTGCATTGCAAATATTGGTCTCCTCCTGTAACAAACTCCCACTGAGCTTCAACACTGTGGTTTTTTTGAGTGATTTGCTGTTTAATAATTATAACAATGGCTAATATTTATGGAACTTTATTAATGACCAAGGATTACTCTAAGCCCTTTTCTCAGGACTTCTGGATACAGTTGTGCAGGTTGTGCCCTGCACAAGTATGCTTGGATGAAGGGCAAGGAGACTTATATCTATCCTCATCTACATTCAGCCACATGAATGTCCTGGTGAAGTGTGGTGTCCACCTGGAGAAAGGGTCGAGAGTTTCTAAACTGCACAAAAGTGCTGTATGATGCAGTCCTGGCCCTTTGTAAGCTCAGAGCTGCTCCTAGGCCTAGCAAGTTTGATTGTGATGACTGCTTCTCTCAATGACTCAAGCATCTCAACAAGTAACCAAACTAAAAACTCCACCGAGCACTGCAGTGGAAAGCCTGGACCTGCTATGCAGCTCAAGACTTTAACTGATTTCTTTTCCTCCTTTATTTCCCCACCATACTTAGTTTGCCTTGTATAGTAATGATCTACGTACATTGATTACATCCGGCTTTACTGTAACCTCTTTGAGGACAAGAGGTGTAAACCTTGGGCTTTGCACAATGTGGGCATTCAATAAATGGGAATTGCCTTGAAAGCCTGGGGACCTGAGCCATAGCAAGAGAAACCTGCAACTTCGTTATGCTTTATGTTCCCATGTAAACTAAATGTCTAAATGGAAATTTCATAATACAGGGAAAGACAAGCTGGGAGTCTTAAGCCAAATCCACAGTACATCCTATAGCATCATAGATTGTTTTCAATAAAGACCTTGTGAGTAATGTAATTAGTGTGATTCACTATACTTAACTCAGCTCCCAGGAGCTGAGAGAGTTATAGATTTGCAAATCCCAAGGTACCATGCAGGTTGCAGACTTGTTCTAAATTAATTTTTAACTTTCATTTTGACTACTATTATCTATTGAGCCCTCAGGCTAGTGCCAGGCTGAGATTAAGTAGAAGGAAAAAAATAGGAAAATAACTCAGGGTATTTCTGAGTATATGTATAGAGAGTTTATTTGCATGAATGTAAATTGGTAATAAAATAGAATTAGGAGAAAAACATATAACTATTATAACCCTTACAGTGAGTATATAGCAATATAAAAATTTAACAAGTTATTCATTTAAAATATCTATAACTGTAAGATTCTTATTTTTAATCAAAACTTAAAATGTACCTTTAGCAAGATTTTTCCAGTTAAACTTTGAAATTATCAAGGGAAAATTTTGTTAATATGGAATCAATGTATTCAAATATAATTTGTGAAATAAATGACCCACATTTTTATATACTGAATAACATTCATATTAGTACTGTTATTTGATTCTTATCTTTGCATATAAAATATCTTACACAGAAATTGTATCATAGTTATATATTAAGGAAGAAAAACAAAACCGGATATTTCAAACAAGTTGATGAAATAGAAGAGATAAGGCTTTATAAAATTATTTAGGCTGAATGCAGTGGCCCATGCCCATAACCTCAGCACTTTGGGAGGCTGAGGCGGGAGAATTGCTTGAGCCCAGGAGTTTCAGACCTGCCTAGGTAACATAGAGAGACTTCATCTCTATCAAAATTAGGTAGGTATGGTGGTGCATGCCTGCAGTCCCAGCTACTCGGGAGGCTGAGGTGGAAGGACTGCCTAAGCCCAGGAGGTCAAGGCTGCGTTGAGGCATAATTGTGCCACTGCACTCCAGCCTGGGTGACAGAGTGAGAACCTGACTTTAAAATTTAAAAAAATGTTTAAAGATAGCAATAGTTCAGTAGCCTGAATCTCTACAAGAGGAAAATACATTCTTCACTCAAGGTCTTATTGAGAAAGAAAAGAATAAGACATTGATTGAAATCAATGGTAAACAGCAATATCTCTCATGAGCTCAAACATTAAAGGAAGATAGACAAAAGTTGGCATAGGTCTGTATAATAAGGCTAAGTATAAAGACTGGTGATAATAGCATTAGGAAAACTAAAGCCTTAAATTAACTGAGTTCGCCTATAGAATGAGTGGATGAATAAATAAACAAGTACTAAAAGTATAAAGAACTTCTTAAAGGTTCAGAAAATGAAGCAGAAGGGGAAAAAAAGGGTATGTTTGTTCACAGATTAGGCACAAGGCAAGTATTAAAACAACAGATGTCTCAGCCAAGGCAGAGAACCTCCTTTTCGTGCTTACTAAAAAACATGAAGTTCTGATCATAGAAATACTGCTGGTAATTTTTTATATGTATATTTTCCCATTCTTTTATTTTTAACTTATTTATTTATTTGGACTCGGAGTCTCACTCTATCACTCAGGCTGGAGTGCAGTGGCTGCTGGTAATTTTTGAGCAACATAGAGAATGAGAGAAGTACCAGGAGTCTTTAGATAAAGAAATATTACCATGTTTTTTTTTCCAACTGATACAGAAATTAGGAAGGTTGTTTGTGAGTAGTTAATACAGAAATGGGTTAGGAATAACTTTCAGTATGGGTTAGGAATAACTTTCATCACTTGAATTTAATTTTACTGTTCATCTATCCTTGTATTCATTCAACATTTTAAAAGTAATTTCTATGCAAAAGGATTATGCTTGGTACTTTCCTTAAAAGAAATGCTAGTAAACAAGAATCATATAAGATAAACATTCGAAAGTAACATAAAATAAAATGGAAATAAAGAAAGCCTTAAAAGGATAGTTAAGCAAATTTCTATCTATCTCTGTATATCTATATCTATATCTATATCTATATATCTACAAATAAAACAATCAAGTAAGCTATAACAAATGTATTGTTAGGAACCCTAAAGAAAGAAGTTAAAAAAAATAAAAGCAAGCAAAAACTGAAAGACATAAATCAAGAAAAATATTTTCTGAAATAAAAGATGACTTAAACCTAAATACTTACAAGACACACAGTATGTTCCAGGGAAAAGTGAATAAAAAAATTACTACTGAAACATAACGTACTGACATCAGATAAAAAGAAAACTTTGTGCAGCTAGGTTTAAAAAGTCAAATTATTTATAAGGGGAAAAAACAATCTAACACAATATTTCTCCAAAACAACACCTACAAGATACTCAAGAATAGAAAAAAATTTATTTATATGTATATTATATTTTTAATTTATATATAGCCAAACTATCCTTCAAAGATAAAGGTGACAAACTAACGTATTATTACAGCCAAACAGTAATGACTGGTGCAACTATGACAAGCTGATTAGCAGAGAACATTGAAAATATTTTACTTCAGAACTAACATTAAAAGAAACGTAGGGATTAGGGTTACTGAGCAGAATGTTGATGCCATATGCCCTGACAATATAGAAGTGATACAACAAACATAAGTTTGGGACAGGAAAAAAGGAAGGCATATTGTATTGATTGCCTCATAAGTAGGAGCTGGGAGTAAAAGGCGATACATGAAACCTGACGTACTAAATAATATAAGCATTTTTAACACATGAAGGCAAACACTAAGAAAGGTAATTTTTTACTAAAATTAATAAAAAAGGAGACGTGAAGGGAGGAGGAAAAAGGAGCATGATAGTTTTATTAGTTTCTTCTAGTAGGGTACTATCCAGAAAAAACTGAAAACCAAGAAAGTTATGTTATTACAGATATACAGTTAACCATTAAATTAAAAAATGCAAACCTTCTTAAATATCTGAAGAATTACATAAAAATAAAAACAGGTTGCATAGGAAAAGATATTTTTAAAAGTACAAAAAAGAGCAAACGTATATGTTATAACATTAAATGCAAATAAGTCTAATTTATTAAGGAAAAGGATTAATTAGGATACTCACTGTGGATTCCTACCTCTCCATATTTTTCTTTCTTATGTATCTTAAAGAGAGCCCAAGGAAGCTGGTAGTTAACAGAATGTGACGTAAATCCAATAAAATCTTGAAGACTGAAATGGAAAAAATAAAATAAAAAGAATACTGTGAGAAAAAAATAATACTGGAACTACTTAAACATGTATGAACTGCCCTTCACTGGGCAAGAAAAGAATCCATTCTTCAAGAAAAAAATATTACTGGATATAATATTTTTTGAAGAAAGTATGGTGGGTTAAAAAACTAGCTGTAAAACCACTAGAGAGATGAAGGAAATTAAATTGGTAGACTGAATGAGGTTGAGTGTTGGGGGTTCCTCACACAAGGGCATGTAGACATGATATTACCGGTGATGGGAAACTGTTGGAGGGTACTGAGTACTGGAGTGCTAGAATGTCAGCAGTGTTTTTAGACAGTGGTTCTTAAAGTGTGGCCCACAGACCACCACCATCATCATCACTTAGAAACTTGTTAGATATTCAGATTCAGGCTCTCCCCAGGACTTACTGAATCAGAAACTGGGGTCCTGGGGATAGGATCGGGCAGGTTTTGCTTAGGATCCAGCAATCTGTATTTTAACAAGCCCTCAGATTACTCTGATGCACACTAAAGTTTGAAAAACACTGTTTTGAAAGGTTGTTGTGAAGAAAAAAGAGAAAAAAAAAGGTAAAAAGCAAACAAAATAACAAAAAAGAAGCAAAAAGTAAAAAAAGAAAGAAAGAAAGAAAAGAAAACAATAAAGAGAGGAAAAGAAAAAAAAAATGGTTGTCCTGTGTTAAGCAGATGATTAGAAGACTGTTTCATTAGTACAGGCATGAAGTGTTGAGAACCCAGAATAGAAGTAGGGTAGAAATGTTGAGACAATAAATCAAAAGGAAGATGGAATCTGGTAACTAGGAGGAGAAATGTTAAAAATAATTCCAATAGGCATCTGGCAAAGAATATGAACAAAGATTGCCTAAGAGGGGTTATTTAATTGGTTAACAATCTTATGGAAATAAATTAGTATCACTTTAAATGAAAACAGAAAATTCAATAAGTAATGTATATTTTTTCATCTGTCATATTACCAATACTTATAAAAGTGATTTAATAATTTCAGTCATTTAATAATATTGTAAAATTTGTAATTTTTGTTCCCTGTTTTAACTCAATGCAAGACAGTGGTAGTTTTTCTTTTTTAATTAATAAGACACAATCATGCTAAAAATAATATAAACATTTTTGTAAAACATAAACAAAATCAAAGCATATATTTGGTTGATGACTAAAGCTACAAACCTATTGGTCTTTAGACTTAGACCTAAATTAGTCTAGAATTTGAGACTTTCCAGGTCATGGAAACCAAAAATACTTTACTTGTGAAAGGATATAGAAGCCAGGCTTACCACATGAAATTCAAGGCTGGGGCCAGACTCCCTGCCCAAGAAAGAAGGCTAAGAAAAACTATGACGATTGCTAGGGTCACAGCTCTTATAAATCTGAGTGTCTGGGATCACAGGGGAAGGTAGGCTGTGGAGAAGAGGATCAGAGAGAGCTCCCACAGGCCAAGACATGGGCCAAGCTGCCTCTTTGCTTGAGGACTAGAACTGTGATAGCTGCTGAGGCCCTAGGACAAAAAATAAGATGTAGTGGTAGACAGGGAACTCTAGACAAAGCTCCAAGAAGAAGCACTTGTGGGGGGAGAGGGGGAGGGGTGAGAGAGAAAGAGATAGACTGAGAGAGAGAGAGAGAGAGACAGAGAGACAGAGAGAGAGAGAGAGAGAGAGAGAAAGAGAGATTTCACTTAAGATGAACTTTCAAATTAAAATTTCAAACCGTAAGATGACAAAGAAGAGCCAAATCCAGAGGAAAAGGAGAGGTAAAAAAAAAAAAAAAAAATGGCCAGGGACAGGGGCTCAAGCCTGTAATCTCAGTACTTTGGGAGGCAGAGGTGAGAGGAGTGTCTGAGCCAGGAGTGTCAAGACCAGCCTGGGCAACTTGGTGAGACCGTGTTTCTACAATAAATCAAAAATTTGCTGGGTGTGGTATTTGGAAGGCTGAGGCAGAAGGATTGCCTAAGCCCAGTGGGTCAAGACTGCGGTGCCCATGAGCGTGACACTGCACTCCAGCCTAGGCGACAGAGTGAAACTCTGACTCAAAAACAAACAAAAAACTTAATGATGAATTAAGTAAACTATATTAGAAAATAAAACTAACTAACTCTTTCCTATGGGGGTAAATTCCTACTTTCATATAAAAATGATGGAATTACAATTGTAGATAATAATCGAAGGGAACATGGAGAGAGTGATCTCAGGGGGTCCTTAGAGCATGTTGAATCCTTACTTTTTTTTTCAATAAGAGGCTAAAACTTTACTGATAACATTTAGATGTTAAAAACACGTAGTTAAAATGTTTGTTGAAATTTGAAGTTCACCACTTAAAAAAATAAAAACTAAATAGTTTCAAATCAGCAAGGACAAAAAAAAGACAAAAAAGTGTTATCAATCAACTAAATAGCACAAAATGCAGGGACAGAAAGCAAAAAGAAGCATAATAAATGAAAACACAAGATGGGAAATATAAGTACCTCAGTAATTATAATAAATGTAGCAAATATATTGAATATAGTTATATGCTACTTGAAGTAGACATTTAAAATAATACATTACAGAAAGTTGGGCGTGGTAGCTCATGCCTGTAATCCAAGCATTTTGGGAGGCCGGGTTGGGTGAATTGCTTGAGCCTGAGAATTCAAGACCAGCTTGGGCAATATAGTAAAACCTCATCTCTAAAAAAAAATTAAAAAAATTTAGCCACGTGTGGTGGTGCGCACCTGTACTCCCAGTTACTCAGGATGCTGAGGTGGAAGGATCACCTGAGCCCAGGGGGTTGAAGCTGCCATGAGCCATGATTGTTATGGTTATGCCACTGCACTCCAGCCTGGATGAATAATAATCCCTCATATGTATATACCACATTTTCCTTATTCATTCATCCACTGATGAAGACTTAAGTTGTTTTCATATCTTGGCTGTTGAAAGTAATGCTATGATTAAACACATGAGTACAGATACCACTTCAAGATCCTGATTTAAATTATTTTGGCTATACACCCAGAAGTGAAATCGCTGGAGCCTAAGACTCATGGAATCAAAAAAGATCCCAAATGAGGAAAGCACTTTTGGGAAAGAATAAGGTTAGAAGCATCACATTTTCTGATTTCAAAATATATCACAAAACTACAGAAGTAAAACAGTATGGTACTGGTCTAAAAACTGATGCATAGACCAATGGAACAGAATAGAGGCCCAGAAATAAACCCACATAAATGCAGTCAACTGATCTTTGAGAAGGGGACTAAGAACACAAGGGGGAGAGGACAGTCTCTTCAATAACTGATATTGGGAAAACAATATTCACATACAAAAGAAAAAAATTGGGCTTTTATTTTACATAATACACAAAAATCAACTCATAATGGATTAAAGTCTTAAACATAAAACCTGCAACTGTAAACCTATTAGTAGAAAATATAAGGGAAAAGCGTCTTTTTTTTTTTTTTTGAGACTGTCTCATTCTATTGCTAGAGTACATGGCACAATCATGGCTCAAGCCTCTAATTCTTGGGCTTAAGTGATCCTCCCACCTCAGCCTTCCAAGTAGCTGGGACTATAGGCGTGTGCCACCTCATCTGGCTAATTTTTTTATCTTTTGCAGAGATGAGGGCTCACTATGTTGCCTACGCTGGACTTGAACTCCTGGGTTCAAGCGATCCTGCCTCCTCGGCTTCCTAAAGTGATGGGATTATAGGTGGGAGCTACCACACCTGCCCAGGAAAACCTTCTTGATGTTGGCCTTGACAATGCTTTCTTGGATATGACACGGAAAGCACAGGCAACAAAAGCAAAAATAGACAAATGGGGCCATATCATCCACTTTACACTTTTCTTTTTAAACATTTGAAAAAATTTTTTTAAAAATTGCTTGTGAGAGTTTGGTGAAACAGCATGTCCTGTCCATTGCTGGTTTTACTGTAAATTAATACCTCCACTTTGAAAAGCAATTTGGCAAGGGCTTTCATTGCTTATATATATGTATTTTTACATAGTAGTTCACTTTTGGGGAGCTGATCTCACATTTTGGCTTGAGTATTTTATTCCTTATAAATAAAAAGACAAATTGTACTTAAAATCATATTTTCTATTACTTTTTTGATATCCCAGTGACATATTGATGTGATATTTTTAATTGTTTTCTTTGGGTGATTAATGAAATGAAACTCCAAATGTTTTGAAGTAATTTGTACATAATTTGCATATTTGTATTGTTCTTAACTCATAGATTGACATCAGTGTTCCTTATACTTGTCTTAATAATTTGATGCAATTTAAAACCACAGGGAGACCAAAATTAAAAGCAACTTAATACTGAACAGCAGCCAAAACTGCTGAGGCCATCCATGTGCAGGTTTGATAAAATGCAATCACTTTCGCCGGGTGCGGTGGTTCACACCTGTAATCCCAGCACTTGGGGAGGCCAAGGTGAGAGGACTGCTTTAGCTCAGGGGTTTGAGACCAGCCTGGGCAACATAGTGAGACCTTGTCTCTACAAAGAAAAATGAAAAATTAGCTGTGTATGATGGTGCACGCCTGTTGTCCCAGCTACTCAGGAGGCTGAGATGGAAGGACCGCCTGAGGCCAGGAGTTTGAGGCTGTAGTCGTGCCACTCACTTCAGTCTAGGCCACAGGCTCAAACAAACAAACAAACAAACAAAGTGCTCCACTGTATTTCATTTGACCTCCACTAACCACAGAACGTGCTGGGCAGGTGGAGCCTCTCAAGTGTTTTCGTATTAATGGTAAATTTAAAATAATGTTTATTTCTTACTTAAATAAGTGGAAGCCAATATTACAATGTTTATGGACCTGGCATGGAGTTTTGAATAGCTAGGGGTTCCTGAATCACCATCAGGAAATGTTGACCTCGTCACACCATTGTGTGCTTTACAGATGGAAGTGCCGGCTGAGATCCAGAGGAGTTAAAGGATTCGCCCAAATCATAAAACTGATAAGTTGTAGGGCTCTATACCCACAGAGAGTTCTTTCCAGTTTTAATGAGTTTGAAGAGAAGGCCATATGGGCAGGTGAACTTGTTAGAAGAAGAAACATATGAGGGGGGAAGCTTCCAAAAAAACGAATTATATTTTGGAGGATGGGCCCCTTGTTGTACAGGCTTCCCCCGGTTGGTAAGTGTTCTAGGAGCCCATTTACATTAGTGTACCAGCTAGTGTTGTGAGAGTCAGCATTCAGCTTCAGTGAAATTTTTTTGGAGATTTTTTTTCAACATGTTTGCCCATTTCAAGATGGGCAATTTACGAGTGCTCTGGCCCACACCAGTGCTGAGTTTTCACCAGTTTTTGACCAAAAACAACATAACCCCCATGTCCCACCCTCCCTATTCACCCGATCTCATTTTGAGCTCCCCCCACCCCTTTTTTTTTGTTTCCCTGATGAAAAAGTCCTCAAAGGGAAACATTTTGTTGATGGGGAAGAGGTGAAGTACTAAAAGGCATCAAAACGGACAATTTCAAAACTGACTTGAGCAGTGGAAAAAGCATCTCGATAGGCTTATTGCATCAAATGGAGAGTACATTGCAAGTGACTAAAGTTTAAAAATGTAAGAATAAACAAAGTTTTTATAAATAAATTCTGGGTGGTTTTTTTTTTGGGTCCCCCCTTGTGTATAATACTTTTCAGTGAGAATGGGACGTGGGTAGGACCCAAGAAGCAAAGACATACAAGCCTACCGGCCTCTTTCAAATTAAGAATAGGGAGAGATAAATTGCCTGATATACCCCTTGCAGTGTGTCCCTTGCAGAACTAATAAATGTTTTACCGAAGGACTATTCAGGGTTATGCTGCTTAGGCCCATGATTTGTCAAGGTTGAGTCCGTTCAAGCCTACAGGTAGAGGTGAGCAGGCGTATTGTTGGTGTAAGTGAGGACGTTGGAAGTCAGTATCTCAGTATACACAGCTTTCCTTGCTTATGCCTAGATCATTCCAGAAATAAAAAAGAGGTAATTCAAGGAGGGCATCCCATGACCGTTAACATGGATCTTGTACTAGGAGCAGCCCCTGCTGCCCTCTGTGAAAGGGTCAGCGTGGGAACCATCAGGGTGGGTGACATGGTCTGAAAAAAAAGTGCTACCTTCTTCCACTTATAAGAGCAATGGCCGTAGTTGTAAACACTAAGTTTTGTTGACAAGGATTTAAGCATACCCTGTCATAATGAATTACCTCCTTAGACCAGCTCACCATAATAGTAATCATTATTTGCTTCTAATTTCTAATTGTCCAAGTCGCCCATACAAAAGTATTTGTATCACACTCTAATTTCCTTCTGCTTCTTCATTGTTGTAACTTACCAGAAAAGTGAGTTATCCTGAACGTGTTTGCCTCTCAGTTTCCTCGAGTGTGTCCAATGTGGCCCCTACAACATCCCAGCTACACTTTGCTCCTAAGATATTATGTCAATGTCATTTAGCTTCCCTGTTCCACCTCGTTTGCGGGCCTTGGTTCCTGTGGGGGTGTTGATTCCACTTCTTCCTCAGCTGGGCTTTACTATAACCTTCTCCACTCTTCTATGGCCTGTTCCTTTTACCCTGCCCACTCCCCTTTCTGTAGGCGCTGACTGGGACACACTGGCTCCTCCCCGTCCTTCCTTATTTCACAGACCCTTAAGTCAGTCTCGTACATCCTCCAGCCATTAAAAATGCACGCAATAGCATGTTAAGGACATATAGGGCCATCTAACCAGGGCCTCCTTATCCTGTTATTGACTGTTATTAATAATGACTTTTTCTATTGGCTCTTTTTGAGTCCTAGCTATCCCTGGACTAGATTTTGTTTTCAGTGCTAGCTACATGTATCTGAGATTTTTTTTCTTAAGTCCAAATTCCTTTACATTGTACTGTTTGTTATGTTTCCTCCCAAATGAATTTTCCAGAACTTCTGAAAGAAAAAAAAGCTCTTTTTCATGCCCTCAATGGTAGGAGGCCAAAACCGCCATTAACACGTCTCTTTAGCACCACCTCCTGGCAAAATGAGTTCATGGCTTATGAAGTCATCGTAAATGGCTCTCTATGAAAAACAAAGTTTTGAATTTTGTTTTAAACGATGGCTAGATACCACGAAGTAGGTGGCAATGACTTAACTGTATGTGCGTCGTCAGGCCCGAGAGCCTCTCCATCCTTGCCAAGGGAAATACTAATGTTCTCTCCTTTCATACCATAGTTTTGGATGTTTCCTGTTGTTTCTACATCACAGGATTACCTTGTAATGGAGAAAGGGCAAGTTGCCTCAATGTATAAGATCCCCGAGATCATTTTTAATTACATTGTAGACTGCGTATTAAGTATTGTGTAATATTATACTGCAAATGAAGGAACTCTTGGGAATTAAAGCTTTATTGACTAGGAAATTTAGAAAGAATTTTTCATAATTAAAGTACCTACCCAGCTTTTCAAAGTATATGGATTCATATGCAAGATGCACAGAATGTTTAAAAAAAGGTTTGAAATTTGTACATGTTAAAAATTTCACTGTGTTACTTTTATAACACCTTCCATAGTTTCAGTCAGAATTTGGGGGTGGGGGCTCCATGACAATTTTCCTTTCTCTTCTGTCATTACTCCAATTGTTCCTGTCCCTTTTCCTTCTCTTGGTCTCTAATGCAGGCATCTCGCTTTAAGTTTGTTATTTCATTACTTTCCTTGATTACTCTGAATCTTGTCCTGTGTTCTCAGTAAAACATGACTCCTTCCCAGTTTGCTTTCCTCTGGGGACAGAGGTCCAGTAAGTAGACTCTGCTGAATTTGGGGTTGTGGAGATTGTCAGCTGGGGCAATCTGGCAGTCTTTGGCCTTATAATTATAAAGAAAGTTCCCTTCTGGTCAAATGTTTTTGGTTCTGAAGTTGCCTAAGACCTTTGCTCCCATGGATCTTAATATAATGAACCCCATCCACAGGAAGATAACAAGGAGGGTGGCTGTTGGTTGCGGTACCTGCTTTAGCCCAAAGATCTTTGTTTTACTTTGTGTGAGGGTGTTAAATATTGGACTCCATTCTGTTGTTTACTTCTGGTGTTATTTTTAACTCATATTTTGACTTTATTCTGTTATTTTAACTCTTTAGTGTCTGTCTTGGCTAATATTTATTTGCTTTAGGCTATTAAAACTTTTTCATCCTTTTAAAAAAAGTTCTGGATGAATTTTCACCAGCATTGTTGCTAAAGCCAGAAATCTCAGCGCCATTCTTTCATTCAACTCTTTCCTTCACCTCTCATAACCAATCTAGCCATATGAGAAACAGGAAATTCTTAACTGAAAATCTTGACACGAGAAAGATGTATAAAAAAATGGACCCGGAGGAGCTCATGCATCACAACAATGTACCAGCTCACATAGCACTGTCTATGGGGAAGTTTTTAGCCAGTAAACAGATAGCTGTATTAGAGCACCCTCCCTACTCGCCTGATCTGGCCCCCAATGACTTTTTTCTTTACCTGAAGATAAAGGAAATATTGAAAGGAAGACATTTTGATGACATTCAGTGTATCAAGGGTAATATGACAACAGATCTGATGGCCACTCCAGGAAAAGAGTTCCAAAATTGCTTTGATGAGTGGACTAGGTGGCGGCATCGGTGCAGAGCTTCCCAAGGGGCGTACTTTGCAGGTATTCGTAGTGATATTCAGCAATGAGGTATGGAGCACTATTTTTGGGATGAGTTCGCGGACTGAATTGTAAATCTTGTGCATGTTACCCCCAAATTATACAATGAATTGGTCTACTTTCACAGACAACAATTTAGTTCAAGCACAGATGACTCCAGTGGTCTTCCAACCTTCTATTCTTTCCTCATTCCAATTTCTTCTTCCCAAGTAGAGTAATATTTTAAAGGCACGAATCAGATCATCACATGCCATATTTATACCATTTCCATTGCACCGTCTTTTCCACTCAGTCCCTGCCACCCTGCTATTCATCCTTTTACCCCAGCCATACATCAGTCATGGTGCTTCCCCTCCTCTGTAATTTTGTCCTTCCTGTTCCTTCTGCCTAGAACATTCTTTAGCTAGCTATTATATGACTGGGTCCTTCTCTTCCTTCAGGTCTCAGCATAAATGTTCCCTTTGTAGAAAGGGTTTCCTGCCCTTCTAACTGAGTATTCTCCTCCCGTGTCACGCTCTTCATTCCTTCTGGAAAAGAATCACATCTGGCAATTTTGCTTATTGTGTTTATTTATTTATTGTGTCTGGCCACCAGGACAGATTCAAATCTGCCAATCCAGCTCACTGACAGGCCCCCAGAATCTCCAGTACTTCTGGCAGTTTCTAACATAGAGTAAGCAAAGAATATTCATTGGTTTAATTAATTATTATTTCAGTTGTTCTGCTGTTTATCAAGTTTTTTAAATGATCATATATTTCATCTCACATGTCTGAAATCTCTTCTCTATTTTAACTATTGCCCTCCCCCACATTTATATTGTTTTATTTCATGTTATTTGTCATTTTATGTTGGCTGAGATTAGTTAGAAATACAGTATCAACATTATATATTTTCATCATTTTCAACTTTCTCCTTACATTTAATTTTATTTTCTAAATTCATTTAAAAATTTTTTGTTTTGCTACAATTTTATTTATTAGGATATTATTTCCATATGTTAATGTTTATTTACTTTAATCCCATAAAATAATTTTCTTCTCCTTAAACAAACATCCTTGCCTTTTATCACTTTTCTTTATTGTTTTAATTGAGGAGAAGGCTGGGTGTGGTGGCTCATGCCTGTAATCCTAGCACTTTGGGAAGCCTATGTGGGAGGATTGCTTGAGCCCAGGAGTTTGAGACCAGCCTGGGAAACATAGTGAGACCTCATCTCTACACAAAAGAAAAAAAATTGTCAGATGTGGTGGTGTGCACCTGTAGTCACAGCTACTAGGGAAGCTGAAGCAGAAGGATAACCTGAACCCAGGAGGTCGAGATTGCAGTGAGCTATGATTGTGTCACCGCACTCCAGTCTGGGTGACAGAGACCTCAACTCAAACAAATAAATACATAAATCGATGATAGATAGATAGACAGATAGATAGATAAATGGAAAGCAATGACATTTGGTATACAGAAGTGGAGCTAGGCATGTCCTGAATGGCAGGAGTGAGGTGGCTAGAGATTGCCATTACTCAGTCTGTCCCCCGTAGATACTTCTGAGTTTCCAGTAGATACCTATGCTTAACCTCAATGTTAAACTTAATCCAAATCTGAGTGAGAGTGTTGAATATCCCCACTTTCATACATTGATTGACTCAAATATATGGAAGCAGATAGACATCAAGATAAAACTGGGTATTTGCTTTTATATGAGTTTCAGCCCATTTTAGAATGAGATTCTGAAAACCACCATATCTGGAACACACAGTTATCTGATTTTAGACACTCTTTAAAAGCGTTCATACCATAGACAGAGAAGAAGACAGGAACAAATCCAAATCATTTCAAACATACCCGATATGAATGGAGACACAAGAGATAATACCCAAACTACTGGAATTTGAATACATTAGTTAGTCTATTTTAATGATTGACTTACGCAGAATGTCCTTTCTAATGTTGGGAGAGGAAATAATACTTCCTGATTTGGGGTTATTTTCACTTTTGCTTCCAATCATGAAAACTAATGGAAACAGTACTTGTTCCCTGTGGGTTTTCAGAAACAAGCCCCTCATGCCCTGAGAATTAAGGATGCTGTCCTCCCTTGTAGTGGTTTGGCCTCATGCCTCCCTCAGTCATTGGCTGTGGAGCAGAGCTCCAGAACCCTAGATTCCAGGGAAACATCTTAACCTGCAAAGTTCTGTACGATCCCCCTACTCACAGAAGAGACTTGCATTGGGCAACCCCCTCAGGTCCCCTCCCACTGTGGGAGCTTTTCTATCCTCTTACTAAATAAATCCTGCTTTCAAAGGAAAAAAAAAGAGTCTTGCATCACTGAAAAGAAAGATAGGAAGTCCTAACTCTTCCAACCACTCAATTTTGTAGAAACAAGTGTTCTCTTGTTGAATAAGTAAAAGAGGTCTTGCGGGGCAAATTTTGTAAAATGTGAGACACAGATTTCAGCTCTAAGTCATCTGGCCTACTTAACCTTTGTTTGTAGGAGAACTTCCCAAAATCCATCTTCCTCATGAGGAGAATGGGAACATTGACTTCTGGGGATGTTCTCTCACCTGAACATCTAGTGCTTTTGATACCCTGGCCACTTATGTCAAGACATTCTCAAATCCCCTTCTGATAGCATAAGTGCCACAGATGATGCACCTTTGTAGCGAATTCTACCGTCACTAGCCATAGAATATGACTCACAAGTCACCTCCATACCTAACCCCACCTCTCTGCAAAAGAATTGGCTCAGAAAAGCCACATGTGTTTCTACCACGTAGAACTTGTCGACTCTGCAGTACCTTTGCCAGGATCAGCTGGGTCTGTCTAACCTTGGTGTCTTTAGCAAATATGGAGCAGCAGATGCCTGAACCCAAGGTTATAACAGATGAAAACACATGCATCTTTTATAATCTCATGATTCTACATTCTAGAACACACCCACAATGACAAAAATTTTTAGAATCTGGAGGTACAGGGAACAAAGACCATGACCTCATAAAAAGTCAATTCATCTCAGTTCTGGTGACTACATCAGCACTGTCTGGTTTGAAAAATAAGGATGGACTTCTGGCAAGATGATGACAGGGCAGCTTGGTCTGTGAGACCTCTGCGAAAGAGGACACAGAAAGACTCGGGCTCTCTCCCTGGGGGTCTGCTCCTCACACAGAACTCGGCCACTGACACCACTGAAGCATCACAGCGGTCCGGGCACCATCGCCACTGCGGTCCGGGCACCTGCCACCATCGCCACCTGTGTCTGAGGTGATCCACACCTTCGGACCTTGGAACCCCTGCAGGCAGGATCTGCTGAGATCGCTGCCACCACTACTGCCGCTGTGACATCCTGCTGAGCCATAGCTCTCCTCCCGGGTGCCTTGGGGCCACAGCTTCCATTTCTGGCTTCTTTCCGGCTCCCTCCCCTGTGCGGCGAGCAGCTGAGATAAAGACCATCTGGAGCCATGAGATAGCACCGCCTGCTGGCGACTCAAGGTAACAACACAGAAAGGGGAAACTGACCCTGTGAACAAATTTACCAGCCTGAAAAAACAGCCAGAAATCAGAACTGAAAGGACATTGAACTTAAACGAAAAGTCTCAGAGTGTGCTTGATTGGTTCTGATAGTTTACTGACTTGATTCTATTCCTTTTGTTTTGGCCCTTTTTTTTCTTTTTAGTAATATTTTTTTCTTTCTTTTTCCTTTTCTTCTCTCTGTAAACCATATCTTTATAGAGAGGAATGGTACACCAATAAGAAGATTGGTTAGCTTGTATGTTAGCATCAATGTACGTTTTAGTTTTTTTTTTGTATCGGAATCGGTCAGTTTGTAGCCATGGTCTACTGTTTTTATCTGTTTCAGTTTTTGTCTCTCTCTCCATTTGTTAGTACACCCGTCTGTTCTCCCCCTTACCCTTCTCTCTTTCCACCCCCCTGTCTGCTCCATTCTCTTCCCTCTGTTAACCTCATTTTATTTCAGGGAGTAAACCTACAACCCCACTGCACGGACAGATTCCAAGGCAGTGGGAAGTGGGTTTCAGATTATCCACACACCTGTCGGAAGATACCAGATACAAGGACCTGCAGACAGATTTTGAATCACAGCTCCCCCCCATAGGTAAATCTCAAAAGTGTAAAAAGGGACCACCCCCAATCTACAGTGCAAGTCCAGAATCCAACAAAGTAAGAGGATATACATAAAGAAGAATAGGAGATTGAACAAACAGAAGTAAAAGCAACCCCTCCACCGCTGAATAACAGAATTAAAGAAGACGGTGACATGGAGGGAAGTAAAAAGTAGGGAGGAAAAATCTGCACAAATGAAGAAAAACCAAAAGAAGAATATAGGTCTCACACAGACCCCTGGGAGGGCAGACACTGAGAAAACAGACTTCGGAACACAAACAATGAAGAGCCCCCAGAATGACTGGTCACATGCAACAAACCCAGACATCAAGACATTAATAGAGAGAATTAAAAAAATTGAGGAGAGACAAGAAGAAAATAGGAAGGAGCTGATGTCAGAAATAACAGCAGTAAAGAATACTGTGAT
>CAUYQG010119873.1:0-50955 GCA_963574415.1 Tarsius wallacei | reverse complement strand
CACGGGGTTCGAGACCCGCCTGGGCAAGCGAGACCTCGTCTCTACAATAAATCAAAAAATTAGCCGGGCGTGGTAGCGCGCGCCTGTAGTTCCAGCTACCTGGAAGGCTGAGGCGGAAGGATCGCCGGAGCCCAGCAGGTCGAGGCTGCGGTGGCCGGGAGCGGCCACTGCACTCCAGCCTGGGCGACAGAGGAGACTCCAACTCAAAAAAAAAAAAAAAGAAAATGACCCAGTCATCATTACACTTTGTCAGTGGTCATTATAGAATTGATGTGATGGGTACATCACATCAATGGAGCAGCCATATTGGCAAATGCAGAGGCTATGTATAGATCCAACTTACAAAGGCTGATCTAGATGCTGTTGCCTCTGAATGCCCAACTTTTTGGCAACAAATCTCGCACCGATCCTCTCACATGTCATTACTCCCCAAAAGGCCAAATGGCTACGTGAGTTCCTATATTGAGTATTTTTCATCTTGGAAGGAACAGTCATTGGTTTTTACAACATAGATATCTATTCCAATGATGGGTTTCCCTTTTTATACTATGAGTCTCAGCAAGCATACTGTTCAAGAATTTTCAGAATGCTTGATCCAGTCATGGAATCCCATACTGCATAGCATCTGACCAGGGATCTACTTCACAGACAAATAACTGTGTTAGTAGGTCCAAAGAAAAAATGGAAGACTTTACCATGACCAATGGTCATGGGATACACTGGTCTTGTCACACATTTTTGTCATCCAGAAGTACTTAGTCTCATAGAATGCTGAAATGACCTTCTAATGACCAGCCAAAACAGCAGCTAGGAGGAAATACTGCAAAAGAATAGGTTTAGTTTTTTTAGAGTGCATTTAAATATTAAATCTGAAATTTCCACATATTGTAATGTTCTCAATAGGATCGAGGGACCAAGAGGTGCAATCAGAAGTGACCCCACTTGCTATCACTCCCCATTGCCCTCTAAAGGCTTTTGTGCTTCTAGTTTCCACAATTTGGAACACTGCAGGACTGGAGGAACTGGTCTCTGAAAGGAGCAAACCCCTACTGTATTGGCCTACTTAACTGTCATTGCAAAATACCAGACTAGTAACTTAAACAAGAGACATCTGTTTCTTTCACAGTTCTGGAGGCTAGAAGTCCAAGATGGTACCATCTGGGTTGGTTTCTGGTGCAGCCATTCTTCTTGTCTTGAAGATGGCTACCTTTTCACTATGTCCTTATGTGAATTCTCCCCTGTGAAAAAAAATGAAGAGAGATTTCTCTGGATTTTCCTCCTCTTTTTATCAGGGCATAAGTTCTATTGTATTAGCCCCCCACCTTTATGATCTCACATAACCTTATTACCTCCCTAAAGACTTTATCTCCAACTTCAACATATGCATTTTTGGGAAACACAGGTTATTTTATAAGGTCTATCGAATAACACATCAAAAGTTGTGTTGAACTCAAATTATGGTGTTGCCATGGATCTTTGGACACATTGTGTCCAGTCACCAGCAGGCAAGAAAATCAGTACCCAACTGAGAGTAGATCCAAAAAAAGACAAGGCTTTTATGCAGGGTGGGCAAGTTGGAACACATGTTGAACTCAGTAGCTTTCCTTGGGCTCTGACCAGTATGCCCTTACCTCATCGTAATTATGAATAGAACGGAGCCTGAAAAAAGTGCTCTTTCCAACACCCTCATTTCAGATGCAAAATATCAGATGCCAAATTTATGTGCAAACCTTATAATCCTCATGTGTACAAGGATTTTCACTGCAGTATCATTTTTTGATTGTTGGGAGGTGGAAGCAGATTGGGATTACATCTTCTTAAGGGGGATAGAAAAAAATGTGTTGTATATATACCATGGAGCCATATGTAACAATTCAAAGAGGAAGAGGATTGACTAACCACAAAATAACACGGATAGACCTCAAAAATAGTGTTTACTGAAAAAAGTAAATAAAATAATATATATTCAAGATAATAGTGATAATGAACATTAAAGACATGTATCCACCAAATAGCAATGTACATTTGGATAGAATACCATATTAGAATAATGCTCTAGTGTTTGGAAGGTCTGAAGGAGAACAGGTGTGTGTTTAGTCATAAAAAAGAAACAAAAACTAAAACTAGTGAGACAGGAAAAAATTACATTTGCTCCTCAACTTACAATGGGGTTACACCCAAGAAAGACACTGTAAGTTGAAAATATCATAAATTTAAAGTGCATGTAATGCAACTAACCTGACAAACATCATAGGTTTGGTTAGTCCGCCTTGAACGTACTCAGAAAACGCAGCACTTACATTCATCTGCAACTAGGCAAAATCATTTGACACACAGATTATTTTATAATAAAGTGCTGAATACTTCGTGGTGGCTTACCCTCATGATGTCATGGCTAACTGGAAACGACAGTTTACTACCTCTTCCCAGTATTGCAAGTCCAGGAAAATATCAAAATTCAAAATTCAAAGTAAGGTCACTACAGAATGCATATCACTTTTGCATAATCCTAAGTTCAAAAAATCATAAGTGAATCACTGTAAGTTGGAAACCCTCTATGGTGCCCACCAAGAATTTTATGGCAATCACATCTTTATGTCTCCAATACTCCCTTTCACTCTAACAAATGCTGCTTTGAGGGCACCTTTTATTCCAACACTTGCAACACTTAAATTCACAGTAGATTGAGATGCCTGGCAGGCCTGGATATCTCAACACATTTTCTAGATGACTAGCAGTGAATTTAGGCAATGACTCTCCATCCTGCTTCACCAACTGCTTCTCAAGCACTTTGGGCTGCTTTGCTACAGACTGTTGACCTGTCACTTGGCTTTAATTTTCTGCTCACAACTCTTTCCTTTACTCAGACTTACCCCAGTAACTTTTCAAGTTCTTGTTTAGTTGCATAGAATGTATAATTTATACAGAATCTCCAAAGAAAAGTGCCATTTTTATAAGAGCTTCCTGAGAGGAATCCCCAGTCACTAGCTTTTGAGAAGCTACAATAATTTATAAGAAAAATAACTCATTTAAAGAAAGCCATATTGCTGTCCTATAATTATTATCACATTAACACTGTTCAAAAATCATACATTTTACCAAAATATAAACATATGAAAAAGGAAGCTCCTGTGGAAAACATCCTATTAGACCCATCCATTTGTACTAGAATTCCCTCATCTGATTAGGAAGGGCTTTGGTATCAAGTATGACCTGGGGATACTTTAGGTATGATATGCTTCTCTCTTGTTCAGTTAGAACATGAGAATGCTGCTTTTTTAAAAAAAATATTTTAAAGATGGGTACAATTCAGATTTAGGTATACAAATGGTTATCATACAGGTAAAGTTTGAGCCTCCCTTTGGTCCCCTCTTCACCTGGTTTGAGATCAGTTACCTTTATTGATGTTATGTGCCCCACCCTGGCAGTGTCTCCACTACTGCCAATCCCTTTTCCATTGTATTATGGTTAATGTACAGGGTCCACTTATGAGTGAGAACATATGGTACTCAGTTCTTTGATTCTGTGATAGATCACTGAGTATGATAGACTCTAAATCCACCCAGGTTGCTGTGAAGTCCATAGTTTTGCTCTTCTTTATGGCTGTGTAATACTCCATCATGTATATGTAGCACTTTAAAAAAAATCCAGTCTAGTTTCAATAGGCAGCAAGGTTAGTTCCATGTTTTTGCTATTGTGAAGAGTGCTTCAATAAACATGCATGTGCAGGCATCTTTTTTAAAGAGTGATGTAAGTTCCTCCAGGTATATTCCTGGAAGGGGGATTGCTGGGTTGTATGCAAGGTCAATTTCTAGTTCTTTTAGGCATTGCCATACTGCTTTTCATAGAGGTTGAACTGGTTTGCATTCCCACCAACAATGTAGAAGCGTTTCCTTTTCTCCACGTCCTCTCCAGGAGAATGCATCCTTATGAATAGAACAACAAATTAAATATTCAACAAATTTGCAATGCCCTGAGAGGCATAACTAGTATGTCATTTTCTTTGAAAGAACATAAGAATTCATACACTTCTCTGAATCAATGGTTTTCATTCAATGCATTTGATAATAAAAAAGTTCGTAAGAGGTCTAATAGATAGTAAGTACTTGCTGTGTGTCAATGTAGTTGGTACTGTGAATGTATTAACTCATGAAAGCCTCACAGCACACTCATAAGATAGCTACAATGCTTAACCTTACTTTACTTTTAAGGAGATACAGATATAGAACTATCAGGTAAATTATCCAAATTCAAAAAAGGGTAAGTAGAAGAAGTGGAGATTGAACTCAGGCCTTCGGCTCTGGGCCTTAGATCTTCACCCACAGTGGAAACTCACTCCTCCAAATTCCTACAAGTTGTTTTAATTTTTTGATCATTTTTTGTGCCGGAAATGTGTGACGTGTTGACTAAGGATTTCTTCCTCTTGCAGAGTGAATAAAAAAGTAACATAGCACTGACTACGTATTCTGCAAAATTAGATAATTCAATAAACATGCATGTTTTAAAATTAGGAAAGTTTTTTTTTTTGCTTTTGTTTGATGGATTGATTTTTAATAGAAGGACACTTGAAGAATCCGTATACTCAAGTAGTTTCAGTCCAAAGCAGACACCTGAAGTCACTGTAATACTTTAGACCATGGTACTTCTTTTCCTGACATTGACATTATCTACATTATTAATTTACAAGTAAACATAGAGTTATGGTTAAATACATGTAGATTGGAGTCACAGAATGAGAAAAAAATGAGAAAAATAGAACGAGGTACCTGTTCATTAGTTTTGCAGTAGTTAACTGAGGTTTAAAACTCTAAGCCTCTGCTTTTAAAAAAAATTGTTAAATGTTTGTATTCGTGCCTATTTCAGGGGATTTTCTTTTTCAAGGCACAGTTTTAACTCTGTTTCCCAGGCTTTTGTGCAGTGGTGTGATCATGGCTCATCGGAGTCTCCAACACCTGGACTCAAACAATTCGCCTGCATAAGCTTCTCGAGTAGTTGAGACTGCAGTTGTGTGCCACCACACCTGGCTTATTTTTTTAATTTTTTGTAAAAATGAGGTTTCGCTATGTTACCTAGGCTGATCTCAAACTCCTGGGCTCAAACAATTCTGCTTTTGCCTCCCAAAGAGTTGGGATTGCAGTCATGAGTCACCACGGCTGGCATTCAGGGGAATTTTATGAGTATTAAACAAATTAAACCATGTTTCATGATAAGCAGAATGCTTGGATGCTAATCAAAATGCAATGTTAGCATTATTATCATTATTAGATTAAATAGTAATCGTACTGTAATGCTCGGTTGGGGCTTTACACTTGTTTGTTTTTTTCCTTATCCTTTTTCTGGTGATCTTAGAAGTATTCTATTTGAAGTCATTTCTGCTTATTTATACTAGCAAACTCTCAAAGAAATGGACTTTGCGGTATCAACTTGAGCCATGGAATCCTAATTTAACTCAAATAACAGCTAGAGTGGATACTATAATTTTTAGTGAAATGGTGTTGTGTCCTGAGGAGGGTGGAAGACAAAATATCCAATATCTAAGGGGGACAGTTAGAATAGTAACATACATTTCTGTAATACGACCTGTCTGGTGAAGAGATGGATAGCAAATTGTTAGCTCCTTCCCTAATGCTCCTTCCTTCTTCAGCCCTGATCCATCATCAAGGAATAGTCTCATCATTTTCAGCCAATGAGGTAGGAATGAAAGAGAACATATTTTCAAGGTTTCTAGCTGTTAAGATACAGATATTGAGATCACAGGGATTAAAATGGCCACATTTGCAAGAATGGCTTATTTTATGAATTACACAAGCTGTGAGATGTTTGTCTTGAAAACGAAGCTACTGATTCTTTTAAGAGAAGGCTTTTGGCAATCTGCCTTCACTTTGTTGTTCTGAGTTACTAATGCTTTCAGCCTACTCCCTTGCTATCTGCTGACTATCTGAGAAAAGCCTGGCCTTTACTCTAAAGCGAAAGCAGAGATCTGATCTTAAAAGTTGAAAACACCTTTTTTTATTTTAAAGCAACAAATAACCATGTAACACCTCACTTTCTCATTTGGACAAGTTAAGGTTATTTTAAAATCCAGTAGTCATTCTCACCACAGGTCACAGGTTTAATGTAAGAAATAAGAATATTTCTTCAGAATAAAAAGCTTGTGTCCTAAAATCATGTAATTCCAATTTCCATATTCATTATCAGGTAGATTGTCCTCTCTATCATAAATGTAAATTTTAATAAATCCATCTGAATATTTCAAAATAGAAATTGTTCTAAAAATATTTAAGCATCTGAAGAAGAGATCTACGAGGCTTTCAGGCAGTGCATGCTGTGGACCATGTGTGTACTCCAAAGCATGTGGCTCTTTGCTTGCTGCAGACAGATTGCAACAGTCTGATTCTGAGGGTGCTTATATCGGGGCCATCAGTTTTGATGTAGTTTGGTAATTGCCCAGCTTGCTGTCTTGAATTCTGTCTCAAGCTGTTTGTATTATTATATTTTTACTAATTCCACCCAATATTTTCATATCTTAAATTGCATTAACAGCGAAGAGGCTGTTAGAATGCCAAAGTATATTTTGTGTTCTTAAATTGACTTATATCTTCATTATTTTTGAACAATCATTAAGGCTAGAAAGAAAAGAATCTTCTCTCAAGGATCCGTGTTCCCAAAAGGAAAAGTTCACAGCTCAGTTCATCCTCAGATATGCTTTGGAAGTTATGTTGATTCTACATATTGGATTACTTCATTCATTCATTTGATGAACAATACATTGTTTTATGTGTTCTGAGAACCAGAAATTAGAGATGCAGGGGCACAAAATACAATAAACATTGTCCCTATTCTCAAGGATTTTTTAGTATTTGGAGCTTTTGGTATTAGGAACTTTTGGTATTTGGGGGAACTGGCAGGCAAAACAGCGGGTGGAATTCAGTGCAAAAAGCTCTTCAGAGAGATACTTATGAATGACTCTAGAACAAAGTACTTTATGCGATATCGTGCCTATTAATCACTGACTGTCATGCATTAAGTGGTCAAAAGAAAATAAGATTGAAATGCAACTTTAGAAAGGGCACACACGATTTTTCTACTTATAATGACTGCCTAATCCCAGTCCACTCATTTCTCCCGTTTCTTCACATGGTCAATCTCTCTAGACCCTTCAGGTGTATATAACAACGCTCCCTCCTTTGTGAATATTTTCCTGATTTCATCCTAAAGACTTGGTAGCTCTCCTTTTCTATCTATTTCAACATGCAAATGCCTATTTTAATTACTTTAGGGTAGTGGTTTTCATAGAGTGGTTCTTAGACTAGCAGCATCAGCATTATGTGGGAACTTGTTAGATATACATTACTGGATTCCTCCTTAGACCTACTGAATCAGAATCTCTGGGGTTAAAGTCTAGCAATCTATGTTTCCACAAAGCTTATAGTGATTCTGATGCAAAATTGAGTTTGAAAAATACTTAGTCTATCGACATATCAAATTTTTGTGTCTGTCTTCCGAATAAATTGCAAAAAACTTGAATGCAAGAATGATGGATTTTCACCTTGGAAAAATGGAGTGCAGAATACAGTAATTTTGCAGAAAAATCAATTAAAAAACTAATAGAGAAGCTCTACTGATATACATATTTCTCAGAGAGACATACATAATTGGGGTAGAAGGAATAAAACCCATCAGCAACCAGTAACATCTAATGGAGTAAAAGGAACCATGATTTATTGGACAGCTTTGGGATTAATTAGCAATCAAACCTTGTTTCTAACTCTTTAGACAGGGAAAATTAAGTAGTCCTTTTGTATCCTTATTTTCTATCTGTAAAACACTGGTCATAACAACAACCAAAAAAAAAATTACAGAATGAGGTGTAAAAATGTATGTAAATTTTTTCAGTAGAATAAGTAATGTGTCTCTGAGTTCTGGCTCCTTTGGGTAGCTTGAGTTCTCTCTTGTGGAAGGAAATCTCATTTTTTTTTTTGCTCAGGATTTCAGGATATAGACCTATTAGTTGCCTTAAATGAGGAAACGAAGACAAATTGCTTAGGCAAAACAATATAGTTTGGCTTAAGAGGATGGGATTAGAATTAAGATCTAGGAAAGCAAAATCAGGGAGTGCAATGGGTCCTACACATCTCAGAGTTATAGATAAGAAGACAAAATGTGTTCTGATGGGCAGAAAATGCAAAACAGTGCTTGGTTTAAGACCCTGAATGGTGCATACCAGTAAAAATGGATAAACCCATGTGTTTAAAAGGAAAGAATATTGTATGTGTGTTTTTACTTCTCTATTTCAAGGTTAGTTAACAGAATAGCATCTCCATCAACCACAAAATTAATAAAATAAAACATTTGTAATAAATAAAATAAAAAATACAATAGCGTGTCACTGTTGAACATATATTGCACATCAGTTATTACACTGAGTATTATAGATCTATTATCTCATTTCAAGGCTATCTGCACAATTTGTGGGATACCATGCAAAATAAAAATGAGTTGCACTTTGCCAATAAAAAATAGTGAAAAATCACTGCTAAAAGTACTAAAATAAAAAAGTTGTCCTTCCTTAAACAATCTCTCTCTAGATTCTTTGTGAATTTTTTTCAAAAGTTTGTTATTTAATGTCATTCTAAGCTAGGAAAATCTACACTTTAAAATGATTAGTTAAATTTGTCTTTCATAGTCATATTTTACAATGTCAGTTTTAAATGCAAATATAAGAACATTTAACTCATATGTGTAATTAGTGAATAGAGTTCCTTAGTCAATTGGGCCTTTTAGAAACACACTGACTTCTTTTTATGTCATAAATAAGTTCTAATAGAAAGGGTAACATTTCGGAGTTGTCATTTCTCCCATCTAGTCATGGATGTAACAATATCTTTGTACTCACTCTTTGTCTTCCTGGACTCCCACACACCAAAGGTCCACAAATGTCCTAATGTCAAGAGATATTCCAAATGTTATGTAAGAATAAAGTGTCACAGAACAGCCTGCACGTGCGTTGTGTGTAGCTTCTCTGCTCACATATATGCATCATCACCCCATTGTATGTCACTTACAAAGCACAAGTTCAAAAATGAAATCTGTAGGAATTTCAATATGGCAGGAGCAGCTGCTCAGGTCCCCTGTCAAGGAAGCCATCCCTGTCTCATCTCTTCATGAGATAATGTAGCTATGCCAGCCTATTAGGTAAGCACAGCTACATTTTCGCTTCATAGATTAGGATACTGAGGCACAGTTGGTAACTCATGTAGGGGCATTCTTCATTCCACTGTATGATCATGCATACGTGTGAGCAAAGGAGACACACTACATGCTTGTAGGCTGATCAATACCACCAAAAAGTCTGGCTCCATAGCTAATGTTTTTAACCATTATTTTCCATATTAAGGTTATATATATGTATATAATTTCGTACCAGGTATTTTCCAAAGCACTTTATGAATATTATAACTCACTGAATCTTCATGACAGTCCTGTTAGGTGTTAGACTGTTATCCTCAATTTACAAGTGAATATCCTGAAGTTCAAATAACTTAATTGTATTACCCAGCTCAGGAGTAGTGTACCTATATTTAAGCTCAGGCAGTTGTCTCTAAATTTTCTGCTTCTTTCTCCACCACCCTTTTTGATACACGGTCTCACTCTGTCACACAGGTTAAAGTGCAGTAATGTGATTATAGTACACTGTAACATCAAAGACCTGGGCTCAAGTGATTCTAAGGCCTCAGTCTCCCAAATTTCTAGGATTACAAGCATAGGACATGACACACTGATAATTTTTCACTTTTGAATTTTTTGTAGCGATGAGGTGTCAATACGTTTCCCAGGCTCAAGTTTTTTTTCCTATCACCAAGCTTTGACTGTCTCTACATGACAGTTTGTTGCGAGAGGAAATGTCTCCATAAAACAGGTATTTAATAAAATACTCAGATTCTCTATTCATTAAATATATTTTTGGAAAATATATACTTTTGATGTGAACTGACAAATAAAAGTGAATACTAACAAATAACAGCATATATCTGTATATAGGATATTGCTATTAGATGGCAGGACCATTGAGTTGTGTCTGTCTTTAATTCTTGATGGGATTCATAAAGTCGTTGGTGAGTGCTGGGTGTTATGGGAAAAAGACAAAAGTGGAAAAACATCAAGCACAAATTTCTGCTACTTTCCTACCTTGTTCAAAACACGTCCTGTTTCTGTACTTATTCTAAGCCCTTTTCTTTTAACTGGTACTCACAAAAGTTTCAGACTTTACAGAGCTAGGAGGCTTTTATAAGGAAAAAAGGAAAACTATGCAACTCTATTCCCCCTGGTATAACCTGACAAGTTCCATACATAGGGGTCTGTTAAAAACCCTTTTGTACAAAGCAATTCTCAAAAGAGAGGAGCTACCGGTAAATTACAGTTTTCACTTTCAAACACTAATAAACATGATTGTATCTAATTGCAGCCTGGCAGAAACATCCAGTAATTTTCTTTAACAATATTGTGTTAGATAGTCAACCTGGAAATAATCAATTACATTATTCCAGGCTATAAGAATTGTTGCATCCCTGCAAGCATACAAATGTTTTATTATTCCTTCTGACTTTGCTCTTTAAACTACATAGCTGAAGTCTAAGTTTTTCCTACCTAACTACTTCATATTTAAAGTGACAGCAATTTCATTAGGGAGGTTGAATCTTACTATTCCAGGAATCCTAGTATATTTGTGATTAGACCAAGTCTTTATCTTAATAAAATGGTAATTAGGAATGGACATATTGGCTCTGATTTTCTCTGACAAACTCGATTCTATACTGTTTAGTTTCAAAGATATAATTTGCTTTATATAACAGATGAGCTGAGTTGCACAATTAAGCTAAAATAAAAGTGTACAATCAGTGTTTTGGGAAAATGCATAAATGAATCAGCTCACTGGCAAATATAAATTTTGTAATTACATAATGTTTTTAGTTGATGTATTTTTATCTTACAAAATGGTACTTTTGTATGAAAATAGTTCAACTTGTGTCCATTAATTTTCTGTGATAAGACAACCAATATGATTAATGTTCAGTGTGTGGCTTCTTTGATTCACATTTTCTTGTTTCTTGTTTGCTATGGAAAGAAAAAATCAGATTCAGTAGTGAACTATCAGCTTTAATTTCTACACTGTAACTATTGATCACAAACTTAATTTTATTAGGATACTATGAACCATTTAAATATGTCATGAGGCCGGCATGATGGTTAAAGCCTGTTATCCCAACGCTTTGGGAGGCTGAGGGGAGAGGATTGCCTGAGTCCACGGGTTCAAGACCAGCCTGGACAATTTGGCAAGACCTCATCTCTACAATAAATAAAAAGAATTAGTCAGGTGTGGTAGTGCATGCCATAGTTTTGGCTACTTGGAAAGTTGAAGCGGAAGGATCGCCTGAGCACAGCAGGTCGACGTTGGGGTGGACGTGAGCAACCCACTGCACTTCAGCCTGGGCAACGGAGAGAGACTCCAACTCGAAGAAACAAAACAAAACAAACAAAAAAAACCATAAACATATCATGCTCTAAAATTTACAATAGTAAAAAAATACAGAAAACTGGTCTTTAAAAAAAATGACGGGGCACAGTGCCTCACACCTGTAATCATAGAACTTTGAGAGACCCGGAAGGAGAATTGCTTGAAGCCAGGATTTCAAGACCACCCTGGGCCATATACCAAGAAACCCACTCCTCCAACTCCTATCTCTACCACAACAACAACAGCACCACCACCAACAAAACTCTCTTACTATTTCAAATTATCTAAATACAATTCTAAGGGCATTTGTATTGAGCCGCTATCTGTGGTCTATATGTATATTATGTATGTATATATAGGCAGAGACATAATCTCCCAATGCTTTTGGATTTTCTAATTCAAAATGGTTCGAGTTATTTTCTGAATTGTCATCAGAGCAAAAAGAATGGGACAGTGGTATAGAAGACACCGGCCCTCAGAAGATTTCAAGATGCATCAGAATACTGAAAGTGAATGAACACCTGCAACAGGATGAGAGAAGGTAGAAGCAATGACTCCGAATGAACAGTCAGGGTCTCAGTGAGGGGATTAAGGGAACTGACAGCAGAATCTCTTAGACGCTCTGAATCCAAAATCAGCTAGTTCTGAAGGGCAGAAGTAAGAATGAGAATTCAAACAGGAGTGACAGTTGAAATACTCTCTCTAGAACAACTGTGTTGGCTGGCTTTCTACAGCATTCTCCCTCTTTGTTACTGCTTGATTCCCGAATGATGAAACCATAAAACCAGTAAGATACATGGATAAATTTTTCTATAATTTGCATGTAGGCAAAACATTTAAACTGTGACTCAGAATCTAGAACCCCACTCACATATCAGATTAACAAATTAAAAACTTTCCAATGTTTTCTATTGCTTAGGCTAGGAAGACACCTCGATTGTCATATATTGCTGACAGACATGGAAATGATATAATCCCTATTATAGAGAAGTGAGGGATATGTAACAAAACCATGTATTCATCTACTCTATGACCTAGTAATATGACTTCTAGGAATTTATTCTGAAGATAACATCTCCAACATGTATGAGTACGTTTGGCTATTAATTACAACACTATATGTAACTACAAAGTATTATAAATATGGTAGCTTGCCACACGTAGTAAAGTGTGTGAATACATATGCAAATAATAGTTAAGTTTATAATTCAGCCTAGCTAGGCTATGGGGTCCAGTTGTTTGGTAAAACACTAGACAAGATGTTGCTATAATAAATACAACAAGATGCTGTATTTATTGTGTTAATCAAATTCTAAATATGATTAACATTTTATAGTAAATACCCTTTAATAGAAGAAGATTACCCTCCATATTGTAGGTGGGCCTCATCCAATCAGTCGAAGGCCTTGAGAGTGATGACTGAGGTTTTAGAAAAGAGAAAAGATACTTCCTCAAGACTGCAACATAGAAATACTACATGGATTTCTAGCCTGTGGTTTTCACTGTAGATTTCAGACTCAAGACTACAGCATCAATTCTTACTTGAATTTCCAGCCTATCCATCTTCCACAGTTTTGAGACTTACCAGTTTCCACAACTGCATGAGTCAATTCCTAAAAGTCAATCTCTCTGGAGCCATGGGGATCCAGCTCCCACTGCAGTGTATCCAGAAGGCAGGATATGGAGTCAAAAAAGATAACTCTCAAGCCTTAAGTTTTAGTGTTGGTTTACCCTGTTGGACTTTGGATGTACCTGGGACCAGTTACTCTTTTCTTTTCTATTTCTGTGTTGAAATCGGAATGTCTTTCTTATGCTTGTTCCACCATTGCATTTTAAAAGCAAATAACTTGTCAGATGTCACAGTTTTTACATCTAGAGATCAATTTGTTTCAGAATGAATCATATTTTGAGTCTCATCCACATCTGATCTAGATAATATTTAGATGGGACGCTAGACTAGCCATTTCAGTTGATGATAAGACTGTTGGTGTTATTGGGATGAGATTAATGTTTTTGTACATGAGAGGGACAAAAATTTCACGGGACCAGAGGTGAAATGCTAAAGATGGGATGTTTTTGTCCCTACAAAATTCATGTTGAGACTTAATCTTCAATGCAATAGGATGAAGAAGTGGGGTCTTTAGGAAGTAGATTCAGAATAGATCATGAGAGCATTATGAATGGGATCAGTGCACTTACAAAATAAATTGAGGAAATCTGTTAGTCCCTTTTTGCCCTTTTGTTTCTGCAATTGTGTGAGGACACTATGATAAAGAAGCTCTCACCAGATACTGAATCTGCCAGAAGCTTCATCTTTGACTCACCAGTCTCCATAACTGTAAGCAATAAATGTTAATCATTCGTAAATTACTCAGTCTAAGGTACTTTGCTATGGCAGCCCAGTGGATTGCAAATATTTCTATTAATGAAGGCCATTCTTACAGGGGTTAGGTGGTATCTCAGTGTGGTTTTGATTTGCATTTCTCTGATGATGAGTGAGGCTGAGCCCATTGAAGCTGGACTGGATTAAAAAAATGTGGTACATAGACACAATGGAATATTATGGAGCCATAAAGAAGGACAAATACATGGACTTTTCAGCATCTTGGATGGATTTGGAGTTGATCATACTCAGTGATTTATCACAGAAACAAAAAACAGTTCCATATGTTCTCACTCATAAATGGACCTTGAACAAATATCATGCTACAAGAAAGCAATTGACAGTAGTGGGAAACTGTCAGGGGATGGAGGGTGGGATTGGCAGTTGAGGGAAACTGCTAGGGGAGGGTGGGGCACACCTCATCGGCAAGGGTAACTGCATGATCAATATTTGTATACCTAACCCTGAAATGTACCCCCTATCTTTATAATAAGTATTAAAAAAAAAAAAGAAAAAAAGAAAGAAAAAAGAAAATATTTCTAAGTACTACTATATGCCAAAGAAAAGAAGTTATTAGTTATGTGGTTGATACCAGGGACAGGGACAAAATGTGCTAATAAGCAACGCTAGAAAAGAAAAAAAAAAGATAGAGGCATTCCTAGAAACCCATAAACCAGCATGAAAAAACTTCCAATAAACAAACTTTGTGGAGAAAAAAATAAACAAATAAATACTAATGGTAATATCTTATGATTAATTCACTAAAATAAAATTTTACAGCCCCAGACTGATAACAACAATGAAAAAGTAAACAAGCAAACAAATAAATACAGAATATATGATATATTTATGCATTCATTATTTTGCAACCATTATGGAAATAATTATTTCAGGCAAGGATCATCAATGGATACTAAAATTATGGAACAAAAATTTCATGAGGAATAAGATATTAATATAATTTTATGGTATCTCTCAACATGCTATTTAATATTTTCAAATGGGTTTGCAAATAAAGGAGACAGTGTTTTGATGTCTAAACCAACAGATTGAAGGAAACATCAATAATGAGACAAGGTAATGTCATAGCCCTTCTGATGTGATGTACGAAGGACAAATGTCACCTACATGTATTCCTGCAAATATGCATGACCTGAATATAATTATGAGGATACATCAGACAAACTGAATTTGAGAAACTTTCTAAGGAACCACTGGCCTACATTCTTCCAAATTGTCAATAAAAGCAAAGAAAGGTTAAGGAACTTGGTCAGTTTAAAGGAGAATTGAATCTTTAAGTAGGCAGGGGAAGGAATGTGTTAGGCAAATTATTAGGACAATTGTCAAAATTTAAATATAGAAAATGTTGGGCTCGGTGGCTCAGCCTGTAATCTCGCGCCTTGGGAGGCCAAGGTGAATGAATTGCCTGAGCCCACGGGTTCGAGACCCACCTGGGCAACTTGGCGAGACCTCATCTCTACAATAAATAAAAAAAAAATGTTGGGTGTGGTAGCGTGCGACTGTAGCTCCAGCTACTTGGAAGGTTAAGGCGGAAGGTTTGCTGGAGCCTAGCAGGTCGAGGCTGTGGTGGCCGGGAGCAGCCACTGCACTCCAGGCTGGGTGACAGAGTAAGACTCCAACGAAAAAAAATAAATAATAAATAAACAAATAAATAAACAAACAAACAAATAAATAAATATAGAAAATAGTATTCTATTAATTTTAAATTAGAAAATAGTATTATATTAATTTTAAATTTCTTACATTTGATTATCTTATGAGTGCTTTTTTAAAAAGAAAATGCATACTGAAATTCAGGATTATTTAGGGACAAAGGGGTGTGATGTCAGCAACTTACTGATAAATGGCTCAGAAAAAATATGTCCTTCATACATACATACATATGGACATTATATACCTATACACATATACGCATATATGAGTAAGTGCAAGAGTGTAAACAAAGAAGCAAATGTGTAAAAATATTATGACTCGGGCAATTGAAGGATCTGGAGATTTTTGTAGTATCCTTGCAACACTTCCACAAGTTTGTAATTGCTTCAAATTAAAAATAAAAGGAGTAAAAAGAAATTGCAGTTTTAAGTAGTATCTTAAGTGTCCGAAAATACCAGAAATTTTTATATGAAATATAGCAAAAACAAAAGCAAACAAACAAACAAACAAACAAAAAATAAAAACCCACAGAAATAAAGAGAATGTAGCTGTGGGTAGAAAAAGAAATCTAATTATCTTCTGTGACAGAGTCATTTCTAATTGATAATTCAACATAGAGGGACATAACCAATAACTAGTAAAGCAACTGGACACAGGCTCTTCCAGCCAGTGGGAGGAATTGTGAATGAGGAAGTTGGAGCAGAAGATGCTGCTTTGCATTTTAAATTCTTCAGGATTATATTTAGTTTAGTAGTATTACAAATATGTATGTGTTATTTTTAATAAAAACCAAAATGGCCCCCAAATTTCCTCTCTTACATAATATTACAGTGAGTGTACTGGGATCTCTGCAATCTTCCCAGCCTACCATCACTGAAAAGGGCGTGATAAATTTTAACACCAGGACAAGTAGTTAATTCCATCAGAAAATTAGTCTAAGGTGAGGGAAACTTCGGCAAAAAGGCAATTTGAGGCTATTGGTTCATATTTCTTCGGCTGTTTTGCTGATCAGTTATTCGGAGATAATCCAGAGCAGAATCGTGCAGTCAGTAAGATTTCTAATTCATTTATTCACTTTTTCATTATCCTTTCCTTCTCCTTTGAAGGGTCTGCTCCCAGTCCCTCTCAAATTCAAAGTTTTCAAATACAGTTTCTCTTATAGTTTGCTTTTTCAGATCACTAATTGCGGGGGGGCTGTCCCTGCAGGTTTCGGGGGTCCCTGGAAGGATGTGGCAGCGTCGGTGATTCGAGGGATAGATATGAAGAAGAGAAAGAAAGAAGCTGGACAACTGTTCAACGAGTTGAGCAGAAGCCGTTTAATAAAGGTTTACATGCTCCTTTTATCCTAAATTTTCACGGGTTAAATCACAAGATTTTCACGTGAACACAAAGCCAGGTGGATGAGGGTCAACTCCCACCCACCAGGTGTTTCCTCAGGCATGAGGAAGAACAAACCCAAGATTGTCTTACTGTTCCCCATGCTTGGTTAATGCTCCTCAAAAGTAACACAGCAATCTTTCCCTTAGGCTTTACGGCCATAGACACGGGCCCCTCTTCCGCAGGTATAGGTGGAGGGCAAGAAGGACCAACAGGAAGGGAAACTGACAGAGAGTGGAGTAAAAGCAGATTATGAGAGACAGGAGAAATAAAACCAGCTGGGTCAATGTTTTGAGTTGTTAGAGAGAAAGCAGGAATCAGAGTTGTAGAAGAAATAGGAGAGTATGAAGGAGGTGAAAATTTTTTTGAGGGAAGGGTGGCTAAGTCAGCAGGATCAGTATCCTCTGATGAGCCTATAGGCAATGGAGTCTGGGGAGTCAACACAAAAATGTGGCAAAAGGAATGGATATCTGGATGGAGAGCTGACTCACAAAAGGCTGAATATATGGAACTTTAAAGTACTTGTCATTTCTTTTTAAGTACAAATCAAGCTGCAAGTGTGTATTAGGAGTTAGGGAACCACCTTTCTGGCCAGGTTTCGCCATTCCCCAGCTTATATTGTGGAATTTTCCCATACTTGGCCACCAGATTAAAAGGTCAGCTGGGACAAGGTGGGCCGGAGCCAGTGCTGGGGCCATCATGCAGTATTGTAGTAAAAGGAAACAGGGATACAGTTGGGATGGGCTCCTGGTTTCATGGATTTGTTTCTGAGTCTTAACCATCCAGATTCCCTGCCAGGTGTAAAACAGGGAAAAGTTTGAGACCGAGGAATTTATCCAAACAACAAAGCCAGGGGTTTAAGAGTGTATTTAAATCTGTGGGTGTGTGGGTGATAAATGAGAGATGACTCATCAGAGGCGCAGAAAGGCATATTGTGCAGCTGTTAAAGTTTTAAGGTTTTTTGTGGAGTTGCTTCACCAACAAAAAAGAAGATAGCAAAGAAACCAAGCACTTTGTCTTCCACCCATATGGGCGCTGGCGGTCCAAACTTTCCTTCAGAGACCTTTTTGCCTACCAAGGTAGACACTGCCAGTTGGCCTCCGATATTCAGTCCAGTTTATGGGAAACTTAGAGATCTTGGTTAGAAGGAACTAAAGAGTTAACCTTAGTTTTTCACCCTGTTGAGCCACAGCAGTCTGATGTTTTTCCCTGGGAGCTTGCAGCATGCAGAAGTGTAGCCTCAGCCAGAGCTTTCAGTTGCCACCAAGTTCCAACACAGTCCACAGAGGGTTACTAGTTAGGAATCAAGGAGGGGAGAGAGAGAGAGATTGAGAGAGAGAGAGAGAGAGAGAGAGAGAGAGAGAGATCGAGATCTCGGTGGGGCCTTCAGAAAATGTCAGGGTTGGCATGCTGGAGGTGCGCACTGGTAACCAGAGATTAGAGTAACATAAAGATTTACAATACAAAGAGATGAAGAAAGAAAGTATTTATTTAAGAAAAGATTACTTTCCACAGACAGGAAGAGGGCCTATGTATCTCATGAGCATGTGCCTGAGAGTCTTGCCAGACTCGTTCCTTCTCCTCTGGGAGAAGGTTAGAGGAAAGTATAATGTAAATATCATGCCTGGTTAAGTTGTGAGACTGGATAAGATATTTTAATTCTTTCAGATAGTTATCAGGGTTTGAGGAGAAGGAGCCGAAATGCTTTTTGATTTGAGATAGATTGGAGAGATTGCTACTTCCTGTAAAGGGAGGAGTGGAGCAGGGTGAGGAGTAGAGTTTTGTTGTGAAGTTTTCTGCTTTAAGGTTGTTTGGGACTGGATGTGGGGAGGGGATTTAGAGAGATGGTGGCAGAGCCTTAGACTCTTGGGGCGGGCGGAGGGTGTTAAGGCCTCAAAGCTTGCTTATGGAACAGGGATAGGAGGGGAGTTAGGTTGAGAGGGGACATAACATGGAGTTTGTGGAGCGGGATTCGGGGCAGCTGCAATGAGATTGGAAGGGATGGGGGTGGTTGGCTGTGATCAGAAGGGTTGAAGGAAGACAGAAAAATTTGAGCAGGGATTGAGAGGTGTTGTGTTAGGAGCAGAGTGGGCTAGGAGTATTTGAGAAGTAGAGCAAGATTTACAAAGAGAGAGTTGAGAGCAAAGAGCGAAGAAAGCCTGGACATAGGGATTTCTGACCACTTGCCATTGCGGTGGTAGAAGTTACTGAGGTCCTGTAGAATTTTATAATGGGGAGTTTTATTTTTTGGCCGTTGGGACCCCTTATTAAGTTTGTATTGTGACCAGACAGCATTATAATAGAATATACGTTTCTTTGGTTCCGTTTCCCCTTGGAAACCTAAGACCTTTAGGTTTTGGAGGAGGTATCCTAGAGGAGTACATTTCAAAGTTTGGGATTGAGAATTTCCCGTTGTGGCTGAATAGGGAGGGTAGACAAGGGTGAGGAAAAAACGAAGAGGTAGGTCTGAGAGAAAGACAGCGCTGTTCTCAAGGCTTTCTCAGTGAGTAGTGATGGTCTGCCTTGGAATGGGACCCTATCCCAGGACCAGACCGAGTGGGCACAAGACTGTGGGCACAGGGGCCATGGGGATCCTCCTGCCTAGCGCTAGGACTTTGAAACAAGAGAGAGAGAGAGGATCTGGTGTGAGATTTCACTCACCCTTGTAACTGATGGATGAAATGTGAGCCAGTGTGTGGATGGTAATCCAGCAAGGCAAGTGGAGAGTTCGGGGCTCTTCTGAGTTTCTCAGCAAGGTTCAAGGGAGGAGACCATCCAGTTGTGGTGGATCTTTCCTCCTGGATCAAAAAGAAGCACACACTTCTTTTTGAGGGAGAGATTTCAAGGTGTGTCCTCATGGCAGATTCAGGATGGGTGCCCAGGAGACGAACCAAGCCCAGGGAGGAAGAGGGGGAAGGGGAGTGAGAGAGAGTTGATCCAGCAAGAGTCCTGGCAGGCACCCCTTCCGGGTTTCAGCACCAGAATGTAAGGCAAGTGTGGAGAAAAAGAGAACAAGTCAAGAAAAGGCAGAGAAAGGAAAATTTAATTTATCAGAGGGAAAGGAAAGTATAACTGACCCTTAAGATGAGCCAGCAGCCTGTTCTTTTTGTGCGTCTCTTTTATACCCCCTGCCTGGAGTCTGGTGATCACGTAGCACACATAGTCCTGAGGAAGCAGGTGTTGATGGTCATGTAGTTCTGAGACATGGCCTTGAGGAAGCAGGCTTGTGGTAGTTGTCATGCAGCCTGGAGATGTGGCCTTGAGACGCACTCCTGGAGAAAGCAGACATCAGTAGTAAAAACAAGAGGTGGCTTAAACAAGTGGAGAAAGAGTGGGGAGGGGTGAGTGGGGGTTGTAGCTCCCTTTCAAAAATCAGCTAAAAGTATATGTTAAAAAAAAGTTATGTCGAGAGGTGCAATTGCGGAATCAAAAGACTAAGTTGTTAAGGGTGTAGGTAGGGAATGCTGGAAATGGCCTACATGAATGAAAAATATTGTGAGTGTAAGCAGATTACTGAAATTGCCTAAAGGCTCCTCAGAGGTAGCAAGGATAAAGAGGGACTGGAGTTAATTTCCTTTGTCTTAGATTAAGGATCAATCTGAGATGATCTCTGAAATCTCTGAATCATGGTAAAGACCAAGGTAAACAATCCAAGGGGACAATGTCTTCTAACACGTCCTCTTATTTGACCCTATATTTAATCAGTAACATGTTCAAGCAGGTTTTGTTAGTTGAGTTTTATATATAAAGACATCCAGATTCAAGAGATTTGTCCAAGGTTATAATAGCAAGGTGACAGGTCTAACATTCAGACCTATTGTTTCTTCCTTTTTTTTTTGTGAGAAAGCAAAATTTATTGAGAGGGCAGAAATTTATTGGGAGGGGACCTGAAGAGGTTGCCCCAGACTTATTGTTTCTAAACCCAGGTTCAATGTTCTTTCTACTACATCAAGAGGAAGAATTACCAGCCCTGGGTATATCACAGTATTTATATTTCAGTTCTCAGTTAGTCAGAAAACTAACTTAGCCAGAATACTTCACTTCATAATAATATTGTTTGATAATTGTATTTTTCTTTGTAAATATTTAACTTCTGTCTGAAGGGAATTTTATTAAGATATAAACTTTGAATATACTGAATATTTAACTGACAGTATTGTGTCTTGTGCAAAGGTTTCCTCTAGCTTTCTGCCCAAATGCATTTTCGAGGACACATCTCGAATCTCCTGTAAGGATTTTTATGGACACTCACAGATAGACACCTGGGAATGGGGTGTCAATGCCAGTTATGCTATCTTTGACCAATAGAGCACAGGTCTTTCCTACTATCCTCTCGGCTGCAAGTTCTGTCATGCATTTCATAAGCTTCACAATGTCCCAGAAGATCAAATACTGATGTTCCAGCCTAGGAGAAAATAAAACAAGGCATTTTTAAAAAATCTGCTTATTAAATTTTCTGCTACACTCTCCCCATCTCCAACGTCCTGGGGTCATATTTTTTGCCTTGCAAGCCTTTGAGGAATCTCAAGCTAGAAGCAAACAGAGAAGCAGTTCAGTTTTCTCCAAATCTAGTGTGCTATTTCAATCATATTGAATAGAAACTAAAAGAAAACAAGAGACGAAACCTGTAATAATGAACCTTGAATGAGCCCTGGCATTCATTAGACATGGAACCCTAAGGAGAACTGGCTGAAGTTTCTGCCCATCAGGATCACAAGCTGGCAAGTTTCCTGGCCAAGATTTAAGCATATAAAGCAGAGGAGAATGTGGATCAGAATTCTGTATTCCCTCCTGTCCCCCAGGCACCTGCTCCCTTTCTTGCCCGAAGCCTAGTAAGGTTGAATTGCCTGACTCTGAATATAATGGAAAACTCTGCCCTTGAAACTGCATCTCAGAGCCAAAAGCAAAGCTAGTAACGAGCCCCAGGTGGTATGCCCATTTGCTTCTTTGCTTCCTAAGTTAACTGTGGCCAAAATAATTTTTTCCTGTGCGCTCATGATGCACTTTTTTAAAATATGGATTTACTCTATGACTAAATTCTAAATATATTTTTCTTCTGTATATTTTATCCCGTGGTGTACTTAGGTATGAAATTAATTATTTTCTTATAAGGAATTCTAATGCAGCTCAAAAATTCCACTCAAATGACCAAAATAATGTCCAATTTCATTATAAGCAGCAATTATAGTATGTGCAATAAGGGATTACGTTCAATTTATTTTGCAGACTCACTTTAATTTTGTCTAAAAAGTATAATTTTCTTTATTAGAGGTAATCATTGTTTCCAGTATTCAGATTGCCATCAAAGTAGCATGTAAGCAAATATTTAAAACAGTCCTTTTTATAAAGTCTCCTTTAATATTTTGTAATGTTTGTACTGGTAAAGAGTGTGAATTTTGGCCCTGTAAGGTATTGTTCGGACTTAGACTCTTTTCCCCTATGCCTGGCTTCTTTCTTCCCCCTCCATCAGAGTGCAGTCTCTGGCCAAGGCTGGTCTCTGAAGGATATGCGTATTCCTAGTAATGAATCCTGGTGTGCAAGTGATGGGGAACAATATAAGCTTCACCCAACAATGGAGGCAGCACCCTTGATAATGTACTTGTAAACACCGTGTAGCAATTTGGATAATTAATTTGCTTGATTATAAGCTGCTTGCAGTATTGTCTCGAGACCCAGACGCTTGTGGATTCTTTCTTCACCAACTGGCCACCACTGGTGCTTCCTATAGAGTCTAATAAACCAATGCCCTTCCCTGCCAGACCTTCAGGTAACTCCTGTGGATTAGGTAAAGAACGTTACGCACAAGCCCTCTCAGATTTGAGGTTGCCATGTTACTGGCTCATTAAGGAAAAAAATGTTTTTACACAGTTAGCTGCAAAACTAAGAAGTACAGTATTAAACTAGTACTATTTTAATGGACTAGGTGGCATAGTTTAAAAATATTTTGATATTAAAGTTTTTTGTCTTTTCTTCAGTTGGACCTATGTAGTGTTGATAAGGCTTATTACAAGGTAAAATTGCTGATGGGCCAGATTTTCTTTTTTTTTTAATTTTAAAATATTTTTTAGTCACTAAAGAGCCCTGAAGGCAGACTCTGATATACATGCTCTATCAAGTTGAAAACTGTATTTCATATACTGGTTCCTTCAGCAGGCACAAGAAATTTTCTATTTAACATATTGGTAGCTTAATTGCATTTTTGATGTGATAAATCTTAATTTTTCTGAATATATTCCTATTTAAATTGCATATGGGCTTGTTGTCAGTCAAAATGCTGTAAATTGAAATACATTTAATATCTATTTTTTTGCACACTACATTTTTGCTATTTTCCCTTAGGCTAAGTCAATACTATTATCTTATCACTTGTTGATTCACAGAGTCTTACTAAACCTAAATATTTTTAGCTTTCTAGACAGAAATAGTCTTTGAATTTTATTCATGGATTTTTTAATAGTGTTTCTTTACTACGCAAGTTAGCTACTCTTTGATCATTTTCTCTTAATATTCATACACATAAAATAGATTTTAAGCTTGAGGGCTGCATAATGTTAAACTATACAATATTTAAATTCTTGTGGAAATTCTTCCCAAGCTCTTTCTCTCAATTACACCGAACACAACACAACTAGCCTTCGATTTCATACTCATTTCCCTAATGTAATTTCAATGACCATAAAGCATAGTGCTTATGAGAGTAATGTCACACATTCAATTCCAGAGAGGTCTCTTAACTCTGCACAGCAAAAAGCTCTTATTTACAACTACCTACTGCATCATCAGCTCTGAAGGTGTAACAACATATCACAACTTATAAAGCATATTGCTGAGAAGACAAAGATGTCATTATATAAACTATCTAGTTCGTTGAGAAATTGAGAATGTAATACTGTCAGAAGCAGTTTTCTCACCAACTATTTCATTTGTTCTCTTACATTTTCCTGTCCTGGAATTGAGCAGGACACTGTCAGTAGTAATGACCAATGGGCTATGAACAGAAGTGATGAGATTCATGTGTAACTCGATACTGCAGCTCAGATGGTGGAAGAACCTCTTCAAGCCTGAGTGGACTTTTGGAGGACAGTTTGCAGCAGAGTCGATTGGAGATGCACCAAATTTTGTGGGAGAGAAGCATTAACTTGTGTTGTGATGAACCACTGAGATTGAGGGTTGTTAGTGTAGAATAACTGAGCCTACCCTGACAAATACTGATATTGGAATCAAAATTGAAAAGCTTTGGTAGAAAAAGCCTAAAACATGAGCAACAAGAAACTGATATCAAGCCTAAAAATGATGGAAATCCATATTTTACAAGTAAAATATTTGGTAAAATGTACAAACCCTTGAATTTGGCAAACCCCAGCAGGGATTGGGGAGGCAGATCATACACCTGAAACAGACAAAATTCAAAAGAAAAAATCACTAATAACAACAAAAATTTGTAGCTTGAGGAAAAGAAAAGTTGAAAACTTTATTTACTATGTTTTGACAAGATATTTATATGAAGGCAATGGATTCTGGTAATAGTTTGCTGGTTTGAAAGCAAATATGATGGAGAACAGATATAGCCCACAAAATCTAGGTCTTTCAGGATTGAGAAACTCACTGTTTTTGGATCCCTAACAATAAATAAGATTAAGAAAATTTTGAATAATAAATATTCAGTAAGATCTTTGAACTGACTTAATTGCCTCAAAGGAAAAAAAAAATCACACTAAAGGCATGAAGCCATTGAGTAATTTTAACTGGATAAAATGACGTAGGGCAAAAATCAGATTGGAGTCAAGAAAGTCCACAGCATCAAAATATCCTCATTTAAATTAACGAGGATGTGTGGAAGCAAGAAAGCCAAGGAACAGAGTGAATCTGAAACATGTTGGAAAGACTGTCATGCATATGAACTGATTGGAATCAAATACAATAGGAAGGTTAGTTTTTGAGAGATGTTATATGTTAGAGAAAAAAAAATTGAGACTAAGATTCCAGCATTTTAGATTAAGTAAGTGAGCAGAGATAACTCCTCAGCCCCTAAAATGCCCACTTCGGACAAAGTTAAAGACAGATTCAAGGTTCACGGATTGCTAATTGTGGTCATTTTCCCTCTTATTGAATGAGGTCCCTTACAATGCTTGCCCAGTGGAGATGAGATTAGATATTGAGCAGATGTCACTGTATGTATGGAGTTGTCAATGAACAAATAAAATAGTTGGTAAGCACTACTGCCTCCCACAGTATTATGTTTCTAATTTATCAGTCAACTAAATAGACATCACCGCATGTCTCCTATTCTTCCTTCTTCTAAAGGGTACTTATCTTTACAGTTATTTGGTACAAACTTTACTATTACATTTTAATATAGAAGGAATTAACTTGTATTTTAAGTTCATATGTCTTCAAACTAAGCACAATCACCTCTTGACCTGAGGTAGATACTACCGCACACCACTCAGAAGTCAGTCTTTGAACTGGAGGTATTGATAAGGTTCTCAAACTTATCTCTAAGATAATCTATCTTAAGTCATTCTTAGAGTGTTTCCTCAAGCTACATTTCTCTAAGCTTTTTTAAGGTGCATATACCAAGAACATATAAAAAAGAACTCAGTGCATTTGATAAATATGAATAACTACATGAATTAATCTGATGAATTATGTCTTCAAAATTCAATTGTTAGGCACAAGTGTTGATCACAGTTAAACAAATTTTATGTATACAATGAAGAGCAGTTCGGTCATCACAAATTAATTATCATCATTGCACATAAATGTGCCAAGCTGCAATTCTGTTCTTAGTATTATAAAAAAGTAAGATAAGAAGATCACCAATGATATTACTTCTCCATCCTTGCCTCTTTTACTCGTAGCTCACTGATCACCAATGAAAATTATGTCTCTGTGTTCCTCACAGGTGTGCTGGCTTTACAAACTTAGTAATGAATTTTGTATAAACAAAATCACTTTTAAATGATACAGGAGAATCTGTTTAAAAATATTCTTTGTAATTAAAAAAAAAAAATCTTTGGGCTGAGTGTGGTGGTGACTCAAACCTGTAACCCCAGCACTTTGGGAGGCCAAGGTGAGAGAATTGCCTGAGCTCAGGGGTTCGAGACTGGACTGGGCAACTTGGTGAGACTTTGTCTCTACAATAAATCAAAAAATTAGCCAGATGTGATGGCGTGTGCCTGTAGTTCCAGCAGCTTGGAAGGCTGAGGTGGAAGGCTCGTCTGAGACCAGCAGTGAAGGCTGCGGTAGCTGTGAGCATGCCACTGCACTCTATCCTGGGTAACAGAGTTAGACTCCAACTCAAAACAAACAAACAACAAAACAACAACAACAAAAATCCAGTTGGCTTGTTTGTTAAATTATATTTATAAATAATTTTTTAGGTGGTACTGACCTGTGTATTAATGAATTAAGGGCTTTATGAACCCACTTCAGTTAGCAGCACCTCAATATTAATTGGAGACAGAAGTGTATAATGGTTAAAATAGAGGTCTGGACTATGACTGACTGGGTTCATGTCCCAAATTCACTAAGCATTGGTTGTATGAGCCTGGGCAAGTTAGTGAGTTTCCCTGTACATTAGATTTCTCATATAATGTAAAATGGGCATACTCTTATTATCTACTTAAAGGGTTTTGGAGGTTGTTTGTTATTTTATGTAAAATTGCTTAGAAAATGTCTGTGATATACTAGTGCTATACAAATGCTTGCAGTTTTTATTATTTAGGGACTTTTGATCATTGAAAAATAATTATTTTTCACAAAGTAATCTTAGGTTGCTTGTGGACAATAAAAATGCTTGTATGAATTAGATTATCTAGAATAAACTAAACGTAGGAATAAATGCCACTCCAAAAGGCATTCTAAATGGTAGTTCCAAAAATCTTGTATTTGTTTTTAAAAAATTTATGAGAGTTAAAATTACAAAGTAATGAACACATTCCTTTCTGCTGTTCCTGTATTGGTATTGGGTGGCTAATCAATCACTCATGTTTCAGTCAGGAAATGCCTTGTAATGCTGCACTAACAAATAATTTCTTTTATTTCTTGTTTCCAGTGTTCTCTGTGGATCTGGACAGCAACCACCTTCCATGTAACCACTCAGTAATATTGACTGATGAAGAAACTGGCCACACAGTCTCTTTGGTCAGGACAAGAAAAAATAGAGGATCACACCTGCATTAGCTTCTCAGTGTCACAATCACTTCTGCTCTCACTTCATTGAGTGAATATTATTTATATGGTCCTGCCTTTGCACTACCTGCCGAAGACAGGGCTAATAAAAGAAGGATGTGATTTATTTGCTGACCATTGTATCTCTGACTTACTCTAACTTCCTTTTATGCAAACATCCTATTGCTTCTCTCTGTCTCAGCATGGAATCTTTCCTTGAGAGAGACAGCCCAAAGTTACTGTCTAAACTGTGTTTCACAAATCTTAATAAACAAAGTGTTGATCATAAGGATAATTTTTAAAGTACTGTCAAAGCAACAATTGCATCAAAGTTAAATAGGCAAGGAAGACTTTATTCAAGGATCTAGAACAGGATGTAAATAGACATGACTTAAGGATTTTTTTAAACAGATCTTTTTTTGGTGGAGCAAAAGAGCGGTAATAAAAAAATCATAGGGAAGGTTTAAATGGGGAAAAAGAAAAGTAAGATTATTTAAAGTAGTTTCAGTGATATATATATTTTCCAAGATAAAATGCAAAGTCTAGTTGATACTTTACATGGCTTTTTGGTTTCAATTTCACTTCACTCTATCTGATTTTGGTTATTATTATTATTATTTTCTGCTAGCTTTGGGTTTAGTTCTTACTTTTCTAGTTCCCTAGTCTACTGAGACATCATATTGTTTTACTTGAGATCTTTTCAAAGAAAACCTGGGAAACACTCTTCTAAACATTGAAGACCAAGTCCTCTAAAACATTTATGACCAAGTCCTCAAAGGCAAATGGAGCTAAAACAAAAATTGACGAGTGGAAGCGAATTCAACTAAAGAGCTTCTGTACAGCAAAACAAGCAATCAAAAATTGACAACCTACAGAATGGGAGAAAATAATTTATAAACTGTGCATCCAACAGAGGACTAATATCCAAAATCTATAAGAAACTTAAAGGAATCAACAATTAAAAAAATCAAATAGCCCCATTAAAAAGTGGGCAAAAGACATGAACAGACAGTTCTCAAAAGAAGACATGCAAGCAGTCAACAAACATAAAAAATGCTCAATGTCACCAATCATCAGAAAAAATATAAAACAAAACCACAATGAGATACCATCTCATACCAGTTCAGAATAGCTATTAGTAATAAATCAAAAAGCAACAGATGTTGGAGAGGTTGCAGAGAAAAGGGAACACTTATACATTGCAGATAAGAATGTAAACTGGTTCATCCCCTGTGAGGAGCAGCTTGGAGATATCTCAAAAAACTAAAAGTAGAATTACCACTCGACCCAGCAATCTCACTGAAGTGTACATACCTAAAGGAAACAAATCATTCTACCAAAAAGACACCTGCACTCATATGTCTATCACAGCATTATTCACAATAGCAAAGGCATGGAAGCAACCTAGGTGCCCATCAACAGTGTACTGGATTTTAAAAATGTGGTACATATGCACCATGAAATGCTAACCACCATAAAAATTGACGAAATCATATCCTTTGCCACAACATTGGTGTAGCTGAAGGCCATTATTCTAAGCAAATTGATGCAGATACAGAAAATCAAATAACACAAGTTTTCACTCATAAGGGGAGCAAAACACTGACTATACATGGAAAAAAAGAGAATGAAAGACACCACAAACTCCTAAAGAGGGAGGAGGGGAAGGGGGTGAAATTTGCAAAACTACCTGTTGGGTACCATGTTCACTATCTAGGTGACAGGTTCAACAGAAGCCCAAACCTCATCATCATGCAATATACCTTTATATATAACTAATTTTCCAGTGTACCCCCTCAAGTTAAAAGTTCTGAAAAAGCAAATTTTGAATTAGCATATACTCTTTGATATTACTATTGTGCACCACCACAAAAGAGTATTTGCATTGCACATAAGAGTAGTCTGCCATAACAAAGATTTTATATGGGGAAGATGGAAAATGTATAAGTTGAATATAGATTGTTGATTCCTATGTATACAACTTTTATGATATGAATTTTGAAACTCTCCTCTTTCTACTCACTGAATGGTAATAGCTGACATGACCAAAACCTCCAAAATACTTAAACTATTATATGACTTACAATGAAAATTTCATATAAAATCCTACCTTCTATTTGGAAAGGCATTTTATTTTGTTAAAATATGAAGGAAGACCCCAAAATCCCAGAGTTTATTTATAAAAAAGTATGTATTTATTCTTACATGTTTAAACTTCAGTCACCTTCAAAGTACTCTCCATTTGATGCAGTATACCTATCAAGATGCTTTTTCCACTGCTCAAAACAGTTTTTGAACTCTTCAATTTTCATGTCTTTTTAGTGCTTCTGTCATTTTTTGTTTCACTTCTTCCACATTGGCAATATGTTTCACTTTGAAGACTTTTTTCATCTGGGGAAATAAAAAAAGTTGCTCAGGGCAAGATGTGGTGAGTAGGGAGAGTGGGAAATAGTTGTCATGCCATTTTTGCTCAAAAACTGCTGAATCCTCAGTGCAGACAGGTGCACTCATAAATCACTCATCATGAAATGGGCAAAGGTGTTGAAAGAATCTCTAAAAAAAATAATCACTGAAGCCAAATACAGCCTATCCCAACAACACTAGCTGGTACAATGATGCAGATGGGTTCCTAGAACTCTTACCTAGCAAGGGAAGCTTGTACTACAAGTGAACTGCCCTCCAAAACATAATTCATTTTTTTCACCTTCCCCCGCTTGTAAACCTCAATGAATTATATGTTTGGGAAATGATTTGTATAATTTAGCTTTAACAGAATATCTACAATATTAAAATGTGCTACCTCATGCCAAAGCACTTAATAGTTTCTTTGGGCTGGGTTTCATGGCTCAGCCTGTAATCCCAGCACTTTGGGAGGCCGAGGTAAGTGGATTGCCTGAACCTGGGGTATCGAGACCAGCCTGGGCAACTTGGCGAGACATTGTCTCTACAATAAATACAAAAAAAAATTAGCCGGGTATAGCAGCACGCGCCTGTAGTTCCGGCTACTTGGAACTACTTGGAAGTCTGAGGTGGAAGGATTGCCTGAGTCCAGCAGGTCAATGCTGGGGTGGCCATGAGTGTGCCACTGCACTCCAGCCTGGGCAACAGAATGAGACTTCTACTCAAAAAAAAAAAAAAAGTTTCTTTGTCTGACTTAGGACTCTTTCCTACCATGTTTGAAGAAAAACTGGGTGTTTTCCTTAATAGCTCAAGATGAAGACAAGGATGTCTACTCTAGCCATTTCTAACCAAAAAGGATAAATAAGAAATAAATGAGCATCCATATTGAAAAAGAGTAAGTAAAACTATCTCTTTTGACAGATGACATGAATTGTGTATGTACAGAAAAGCCTAGGAATCCACAGCCCCCCCAAAATACTATTAAAAATAATAAATAGGTTGGAATTGGAGGCTCAAGCCTGTAACCCCAGCACTTTGGGAGGCCTACGCGAGAGGATTGTCTGAGCCCAAGTGTTCAAGACCAGCCTGAGCAACTTGGCGAGAACTCGCCTCTACAATAAATCAGAAAAATTAGTGGGGCTTGGTAGCACATGCCTGCAGTTCCAGCTACTTGGAAGGCTGAAGTGGAAGGATTGCCTGAGGCCAGTAGGTTGAGGCTGTGGTAGACGTGAGTGTGCCACTGCACTCCAGCCTGGATGACAAGGTGAGACTCCAGCTCAAATAAATAAATAAATAAGTTAAGAAAGTTTGCAAGATGCAAGAGCAATGTAAAAATTCAATTGTATTTTATACACTAGCACTAAAAAATCAGAATGTAAAGTTAAGAAAACAATTCTGCTTATGAAAACATCAAAAAGAATAAGATGCCTAAGATAAATTTAACAAAACAGAAACATTTTTACACTAAAAACTAGAAAACATTGCTGAAAGAACATCAAGAAGTTCTAAATAAATGGAAAGCTATCCTGTGTTTATAGATCAGAAGACTCATTATTATTAAGATAAAAATTCTCCCTAATTTGGTCTACTTATTGAGCAAATTTACTCCTAGAGAAATGAAAATATATGTTCATACAATAACTTATACACAACCATACAGAGCAGCATTATTCATAATGGCCAAAAATCGGAAACAGTACTGAATGTCCATCAAATGGTGAATGGATACACAACATATAGTATATCCACACAATTTTTAACTATCCTTTTATAAGAAGGAATACAGTACTGGAAACATGCTATGACATGGATGAGGTTTGAAAACATTATGCTAAGTGAAAGAATCCATTTACAAAAGATGACACATTTTGTGATTTCATTAACATAAAATGCTGTAATAGGCAGAAGAGGGAGTGACTGCTAATTGCTATACAATTTTCTTTTTTGAAGTGATGAAGATGTTCAAAAATTAGACTGTTGTGATGGTTACAAAACTGTAAATATATTAAAACCACTAAATTATATATTTTTAATGAGTAAGCTTTATGGTATGACAATGTATGTCTCAACAAAGATGTTAGAAAAAGAAAAGCAGCAGTTTTGTGCTAACCATTCATTAAGCATTTTGATGCTTAGCACTTTTGAATGACTAGAACAACTAGGTTAATTAAATATAATATTTTTGATGGCATATACAGTATGTCCTTTACTAGCAACATAGTGGTAGAAAAGAAAATTGAACCAATTAATGGCTAATACTAAGCTATTTAGTAGTAATGATAAAATAATTATTTTTTAGTCTTTTGCTTTGCTGTGGAAACACTGAAGTTGTGGCATGTGAAAAACGTGCCTCCTTCATTACTTTTTTATTTCTCTAAGCAAATTGTTGCATATTTAGCTCAGTGTTAATTTTCTTTTTTTTTTTGAGTCAGAGTCTCACTCTGTTGCCCAGGCTGGAGTGCAGTAGCACACTCACGGCCACCGTAGCCTTGACCTGCCTCAGCCTTCCAAGTAGCTGGAACTACAGGTGTTCACTACCATGCCCGGCTTATATTTTGATTTTTTTATTGTAGAGACGAAGTCTCACCAAGTTGCTCAGGCTGGTCACAAACCCCTGAGCTTAGGCAATCCTCTCGACTCGGCCTCTCAGAGTGCTGGGATTACAGGCTTGAGCCATCATGCCCAGCTTTCAGTGTTAATTTATCATAAACTAGCCTCTTTCAAAATATTCTTTGAATTTTTCGTTGTCTATTTTGTTCCCTATGCCTAGAGATGAACAAGAGACTCTGTAAAAATCAGATGGACATGTAAAATTATTTTGAAATTATGGTTGATTTTAGTAATTGAGAGTAAAACAAAAAAATATGGTTATTTATCCCATTAATATGATACCAGTTAACTGTCTTTGTGGAGAGTAGTAGAGTGACCATAGTCTTAGTTAATTACATTAAACAATGCAGAAATAGAGAAATTCAGCTGCTCTAACAAATATTTACTTAGATCACTCTATGTACAAGATGCTGAGCTCGAAAATGTAAGAAAAGAAATGAGCACACGTATTGTTTTCAGAAAAATACTATTTATTTTGGGTGACAGAGCACACACACATAAATAAGATAAAAATCTAACCATATTTGACAAGTCCCCAAGTTTACCATGACACACTGACAGATACAAAAGAGATAGATGATGAGAAGTGGGGATAGTTTACAGAATCTTCAGAGAAAAAGGTGAAGGTTTGACCAAAAACCTTGAAAGACAGTATTGGTCATTTATAAATATTAAAACAAAGGGTCAGAGGGTTTAAATGATTTACTTAAAATCTCACTGTCAATGATAGATTTGTATTTAGTGCAAACAAAATTTTCCAAACTTCAAGTCTGGCATAACTCTCTCTGATTTCCTCCCAGCTAGAACTTTCTGCAGGTAGTTTATTAATTCATATTCATGCACAATAAAACCATCACCAACAGCATTTAGAATTAGCAGCTGTTGAAAAATTAAACTTGATTTGAAAAGAGAGACCATACTGCTGGGAGCTCACATTAAAGGAAGATGAGCCCGCCAGAGTGGAAGGCAGAATCTCAGCTAAATCATGCTGCTGCAGCAAATGACAAGAAGAATTGACAGTGGTGGGAAACTGCCGGGGGATGGGGGGGGTGGGGAGGGGGGGGCGGGCACACCTCATCAACAAAGGTACCTGCATAATGACCATTTGTATACCAAACCCTGAATTGTAGCCCATATCTTTAAAACTAAAAATTAAAAAAAAAAGAAAAAGAAAAAGAACCTATTTGTCATGGTCTTGAATCTCCCTGCATACAGGCTGTCTTTTCCAGAAGTTCTGCATCTGCTCCCCACAGGTAACCAACATTCTGCAGTGACTTAAACACACCAAGGCTGGAATTAAAGGTGAGTGCTGCTGTGTATGAGACCTTTGATGGGGCAAACCTCAGCCTTCTCAATCATTTGGACCGGATCATTGTGAGAACAGCAGCAGGTGGCAGAGGATGTACTAAGTAGATTAATATGAAATTTTATGAAATATGAAATTAATATGAAATTTTACCGAGCGCCATAAAAGAAGACTGAACTAAAGAGACAAAGAAGTGTTACCTATTTCTTGATGAGAATAAGATATCATAAAGACATAAATTAATTGTCCCACAAATTAATATATGCATGTAAGTCAATCCTAAATAAAATCCTTTTTTCAATTTGGTGAAAAATTGCTAAAATTTTATAAAAAATAAATGAGTGAAAATAACTAGAATCATTTTAAAAAGGAAAAATAATAATGAAAAGTTTTTCCCCATCAGATATTAAAATGTATGGGGAGACCCCCCAAAAGTCAGAATTTATTTATAAAAAGTTGTGTATTTATTCTTACATGTTTAAACCTTAGTCACCTTCAAAGTACTCTCCATTTGATACAATATACCTATTGAAAGGATTTTTCCACTGCTCAAAACATTTTTTAAACTTGTCAATTTTGTTACTTTTTAGTGTTACTGTTGTTTTTTGTTTCACCTCTTCCACATTGGCAAAACATTTCCCTTTGATAACTTTTTTCATCCTGGGAATCAAACAAAAAAGTCACTCAGGGAGAGGTTGGGTAAATAAGGAGAGTGGGGTATGGGACTCATGCCATTTTTGGTCAAAAATTGCTGAACTCTCACTGTGGTATGAGCAGGTGTGCTAGTGAATCGCCCATCATGAAATGGACAAATGTGTTGAAAGAATCTCCAAAAAAAAAAAAATTTTTATTGTGGTCGAACACAGTCTCTGACCACAACACCGCTGGTACACTGATGTCAATGGGTTCCTAAAACACTTGCCCAGCTGGAGAGGCCTACACTACAGGAGGCCTGCCCTCTAAAAGATAATTCTGGGTTTTTTGGGGGGAGTTCTTCCTAATAGATTAACATTATAATAGTCAAATCAGTGTAATGTGAATGGCCATACTGTTTGAACAACAACAACAAAAATTACAAAGTGTGTGTGTGTGTGTGTGTGTGTGTGTGTGTGTGTGTGTGTCAGGTTTCAACTTAAAAAATGATAACCAATGTGTTTTTTCTGTTATTCTCAAGGTAGTCTAGCTGCAAGTTTTTCCCCCTTCTTCCTTATACTTTTCTATAATTTATGAAGCATTACAATAAACATATATTTATTATAAAATGTAAATTTATTTTATTAAATCATAAAGAAAAATTAAAAATATTAAAGAAGCTATGTGCATAATTTTATGCAGTGAAAATTCTAGACATGACTATTATTCAAATAAGCAGAAATATAATAGATATGACTATAATATTAAAATATTTTATTATAAACCACATTAAAAGGTAAAGGACAAATTGGCAAATACTTTGGGAACGCATTACAGAAACGTGTTAGTATTAACTTTCAAAGTTACTTACATATAATTTAAAATCAGAAATGCTAATAAAAACAGGCAGAAAACTACAGAAACGACAAAGGAAGAAGAGGTAGAAATGGCCAATAAGGATATAAAAGATGGGTTTAACTTTAGTAAATATAAAATGCAAACTATTTCCTAAAAAATCTAATAATCCACCTTCCATACTATCCCACAGCCCGCCCACTGGGAATATACCTGCAGGAATTCAAATTACTCTATGAAAAAGATACCTGCACACGCATATCTATTGCAGCATTATTCACAATAGCAAAAACATGCAAACAACTGTGCTGCCCACAGAAGGAGGACTGGATAAAAAAAATGTGGTACAAATACACAATGGAATATTACACAGTCATAATGAAGGACAAAATTATGAACTTCACAGCGACTTGGATGGACTTAGAGTCCATAATACTCAGCGATCTATCACAGAAACAAAGAACTGAGTAACATGTTCTCGTTCATAAGTGGACCTTGAACAATTATTATAATAATATAAGAAAGGGATTGGCAGTAGTGGGAAACTGCCAGGGAGTAGGGGTGGGTTTGGCAGTAGTGGGAAACTGCCAGGGAGGGAGAGTACATCTCATCAACAATGGTACCTGCATAATGAATAATGAACATTTTTATACCTAACCCTGAATTGTATCCCACATCTTTAAAATAAAAAATTTTAAAAAGTAAGGAACCAAGAATGGGCTGCCCATGGGGACAGAGGATCTAGGATCCAGTTGGTGCAGCTTTATGACTTGCTCCTATGTATATATTTTAAAAATTATTCTTTAAATAGATAATAGAGGCATGTGGTTTAAAAGGAAACCTCAAAAGTTATGAAAGGGTTGGTCTCATTTTAAATTAAAAGGATACTGTATCCGTACCAAACAATTAAAATTTTGTTTATGTGAATATCATTAAAAAAATTTTTAAAAACGAAAGCAACACTGAAATACTATCTTTTTGTTTATCAGACCCATTAGATTAAAAGGAATGATGATATCTAATAAAAACAGAAAAGGATACCCTGCTTTGTTGTCTATGTGAATTTAATTAAAATAAACTCTGGATCACCATTTGATCATGACTATCAGAACCTAAAATTGTGCCTATCCATTGATGAAGTAATTTCACTTTTAATATTGTATTTAAAATATACAACTGGATTAGTAAGCAAAGATGTATGCTAAAAAATGTACACTGACTGGGTGTGGCGATTCAGTCTGTAATCCCAGCACTTTGGGAGGTCAAGGCAAGAGAATTGCCTGAGCCCTAAGGTTTGAGACCAGCCTGGGCAACTTGGTGAGACATCGTCTCTACAATAAATCACAAACAACCAGCCAGGCATGGTGGTGTGCATCTGTAGTTCCAGCTACTTGGAAGGCTGAGGCGGAAGGATCACCTAAGATCAGCATGTTGAGGCTGCAGTGCCCGTGAAAGTGCTACCGCACTCCAGCCTGGGTGACAAGAGTGGGACTCCAACTCAAAAAAAAAAAAAGTACACAATAGTTATTGAAGACTTAGAATTTAGGAACACTCTAATGCACAACAATATGGGATTATCTAATAATGTTAAACTTCATTCATACAAAGAATATTATGCAGTGAATAAAAATGATGCTATAAATTAGAGAAATGTATTCTAGTTTCCCTATGAGGTCATGTATTGTCTTCAAATAATTTGTTAGTCCTATGATAGCTTATTTAAACAGTTGGTGTATATGTAAAAGTATATGTGCAGTTAAGCACATATAGGCTCAGTAGCCTTTATTTGAGTCTAAAACAGTTCTGTGGCCCATTGATTAAGGAGCACTAATTTATTGTCAATTAGTCATCATTCTATCATTACATCCCAGTTTTGCATATAATGTACACACATTTATATATTAATGGTTCATTGATGGATTATGATTTTTTCATAGTTTATCTATATTGCCTAGTTTTTCCAGAAAATATACTAACTTCAAGCTTTCCAGACATCCTGAACTTAGGCCTGCAAGATGACTAAGTGAACTTTATTACTATGGAGATAGGTCCTTTCTACAGATATTTGTTTGTTTGTTATATGAATATGCAAAGTTTAAAAATTTGCATATAGAGTTGACCAGAATTTGGTGATTTCTGAGGAGGCTTGTAAGTCTTCTGCTCTAATCAATCTTTAGCCAGCTTCCATTTGTAGCTGAAATTCCATTAAAACATTATTTTGGCCAATAAATTATCTTCAGAAATCCCTTATTAAAATGTGCATTATTAGGGAGGAAAGCAAGGGGTTTTACTGTAGCATTTCCATGACTTAGAGCCTTAGAAAACCTGAAAACTTGTAGGAAGTAGAAGGGTTTTACACCTGCAACAGATCAAAATATTCCTGAGGTCAGGAGAACTCAGAAGTCCAGGATATGTATATACTTCTTGATTAGTGTAAACCCAAGTAGGACTCTGCTGGAGGGGTAGGGGCCAAATAACTGGCCAACTCTGAAAGGAAAGGTTCGACTGACTGCAGAGACTCTAAAGTTGATGTGGATTTTTCAGTCAGCCTGGGCTTCAAGAGTGTCACAGCTCAATGGGTCTGCCAGCCAAGCCCCAGAGAAGGTCGTGGAGGAGCTGGTAAGCCTTGCCCCGGAAGTGTCAGCTCTAGAGGGCTGGCAAGCCAAGCCCTGAGTGTTGTGACTCGGTGGGCTGGCAAGACTAGTCCCTGAAGTGTCTCAGCTTTGGAGTCTCGCCTTCCTCCGGCAGCCCTCCTGGTTCAGCCGGCTGGGTCGGCTGGCAAGCCAACCTCTGGGGACACGGCTTTTTGACTCCAATGATCTTCTGGTCTCATGCCCAGGAAGAATGAAGGACATGGACAGCCGGAAAGTGAGAAAGCAGGATTTATCGAGGACAGAAAAGCTCCCACAGCAGGAGGGGGCCCGAGGGCGTTGCCATCTGGGACCAAAAACCTGGTGCTTATATAGTCCTAAGACCAAGCCCATAGGCTAGCACTAGCTGTGACCTGTTGTTGTTCTGATTGGTTGCTTTTCATCCCCAGCAGTGAGGACTTTAGCTCTAGCTTGAGAGGCTCGCAGGGAGCTTGTTCACCAACGTCAAGCTTGAGAGGCCTGCCAGGAGTTCACCACATTGTTATCAGAGGACTCCCCTGTCTGTCTGCCCAGGCTTTCTCTAGCTATCTCCTGTCTCAACATGACCTTGAAGACATACACAGAGGTTGCCAAAAAAAGTATAAACATTTTAAGAAAGGAAAAAATTATATTAAAATGGTAATACTCAATATATTTTGATAACAAAAGATGAATACAAGTCAAGTTTGACTTCTGCAATTACACATTGTTACTGTAATTCAATTCATGGATAACATCTCTTAAAATGTGTATACTTTTTTTTTGACCACTTCCAGGTCTATGGAGAAGACCATCAGTCTGCTGAAGGTCTTTTTAGTTACACGATCAAAATCTTAAGGACTCATTAAATTTTAAAAATTGTACTTTTATTTCCTGATGACTTTACACTAATACTTTCTTATTAAAACAATATACCTCTTTGCCTTTCAATTAACAACTCTCTAAAAAAAAAGGTCTATGTCATTTAATATATTAAATCGCTACCTAGATTTTCACAAAATTGATATGCCCTGAATTTATATTAAGACTTATTGGCCTTACGCACTCAGTTTTATCAAGTGTTTTTTTTTTAATTGTGTTATCATCTGAAATACATATTAATGTTACTGTTTAGCTAAGTCCCTAATAGTCCATAAGAAGAGAGATTTATTGTTATGATGCTCTGGTTGCCAGAAAAGATTTTCACTCTTTCTTGTTAGTTAGGACTTAAATTTATTTAAAATTAAATCTTGATCTTCTATTCTTTTCCCCTTTTTTCATATATTAGTTTGTGCCATTCTAATACAGAGCTTTTATCAGGGATGAATATTTTTCTCCACAATCAAGCAGAAAGGCTAGACTTGTGAAGTGTGTGCACTGAGCTCTGAGTTAAAACAAAATAACTTTATTTCTTCTTCACTTTTTGTTATATTCTCAAGTGGTTTTAATATTGTTAACAATATTAAGAGTAAACTTTTTATGGCATTTCATAGCAGTTTTGCTTTAAGAGAACTCTACATTTTTATTTTTACATCTAACATCTGTAAAAAAAAAAAAAGTAGCATGGTGTATTAAACCTTGCAAACAAATAACAAAAATTTCAAAACCTCTGCTTAATGAACAGAAGCAAGAGAATTGGGTGCTAGCAATAATTCTGATATTAACTTTCTATGCGCCTCAAGGTTTATGGCTCAGGAGTTTACAGCTTGTATTCTCCGCACCTCCCTTTTTGTTTGGATGGACTCCTTGGAGGGTCTGATGAAAGCTGTAGATTATTAAATACACAAAGAACTTTATACATAAATAATCAGGGCCAGCTTCATGCAATGTGGCCTATGCAGTAAGCAGGGCCATACTTAGAAGGATCTCTCACTTGCTTATCACACTCCTGTTACTGTCTTGGAATTCTTAATTTTTTAAACATATGAATTCGCATTTTCTTTTTTCTTTTTCCTTTTTTTTCACTGTTGATGTGAAAGAACTTCCTCCCCCTGCTCCAGATTTTCAGTGTGAACTCTATTCCACAAATTATAGCCAGTGCCGGCCAAAGCTCTTGAATCTGACTGGAAATATTTGGTCTACATGATCTCTAAAAAATAAAAAAAAAATCTTTAAAGTTCTGCTGCATTTTTAATATACCATAAATCTTTATTCATGTCTATGACTGCTTGTGAAGGAAGAGATCTGAGTCTTTAACCTTATCTCTGAAAAGTTTCACTCTATGTATCAGAAAGCCTTCAGCCTCTGGTACAAAGAAAATAACTATTAAGAAGACTTACTTCATGTTACAAAATGATAGTCAGTAATGATAACTTTAAAATAATTTTTATTAGTTTTAAATAAGAAAGAGTTTCTCACTTAGAATAATACATTTCATGATGTTATTTATAAAACTGCTATTAACGTAAGAGGACTTTTTTTTCAAAGAGCAAATGTAGAATATGAATTATGTCTAAAACTATGTAATTCTAATATCTCTAAGACTCAAATCATGAGAAAGGCTGTTTAAAAAAACAATGCTATTGGGCTTTTTGTGATTGAATGACTACTTTCCTTTTAAAAACAATTATTATACTCATTTCCAACCATACACCTCAATCAAAGAAAACTTAAAAAGGCATAAAAGTGTGATATGTAAATTATTCTGAAATTCACTCTATGATTGCACATGGGAGACAGAAGCCTTTTTAAAAAAATTTTATTTTAATGATGTGAGGTACAATTCAGGGTTAGGCATACAAATGGTTACTGTACAGGTAAAGTTTAGGCCTCACTTTGGTCCCCGTTTCATCTGGTTTGAGATAGGGTACCCATACTGATGTTATGTGACCCCCTCTCCCCTGGCAGTGTCCCGCTATTGTCAACTCCTTTCTCACAGTATTATAATAAATGTTCAGGGTCCGTTTATGAGTGAGCACATGTAGTACTCAGATCTTTGTTTCTGTGATAGATTGCTGAGTTTATAGACTCTAAATCCATCCAAGCTGTTGCGAAGTTCATAATTTTGTCCCTTATGGCTGCGTAATATTCCATTGTGTATATATACCATATTTTTTAAAATCCAGTCCACTTTCGATGGTCACTTTCCAGTCCACTTTCGGTTGGTTCCATGTTTTTGCTATTGTGCATAATGCTGCAATAAACATGCATGTGTAGGTATCTTTTTCATAGAGTGATTTAAGTTCCTCCAGGTATATTTACAGAAGGGGGACTGCTGGGTCATATGGAAGGTTGATTTTTAGATCTTTTAAGAATTGCCACACTATTTTCCACAGTGGTTGTACTGGTTTATACTAACACCAACAGCATAGAAGTGTTCCCCTTTCCCCTCATTCTCTCCAGCATCTGTAGTTTTTGGGTTATGGAGGATGGCTATTCTGACTGGAATTAGGTGGTATCTCAGTGTGGTTTTAATTTGCATTTCTTTGATGACTAGTGAGGCTGAGCATTTTTCTTGTATCTATGGGCTGCTCATATGTCTTGAGAAGTGTCTATTCATATCTTTTGCCCATTTTTAAAATAAGACTATTTGTTTTTTTCTTTTCAGCACATTTGAGTTCCTTATAGCTCCTAGATATTAGGCCTTTGTCAGATATACAGTTGGAAAATATTTTTTCCCAGTTTGTGGGCTGTCTCCCCACTCTCTTGATGGTTTCTTTTGCTTTGCAGAAGCTTTTCAGTTTGATGAGGTCCCACTTGTCTATATTATCTCTTATGGTATGGACTTTTGGGGTTTTGATTAGGAATTGCTTGCCAGTTCGAATTTCCATAAGGGTGTCTTCTGCAATTTTTTTTCCTTTTTTTTTTTTGTGTGTTGGAGTCTCACTCTTGTTGCTCAGGCTGGAGTGCAGTGGTACACTCACAGTTACCACAGCCTTGACCTACCTAGGCTTAGGCAATCCTTTCGTCTCAATTTTCCAAGTAACTGGAAATACAGACGCACACCACTATGCCTAGCTAGTGTTTTTGTAATTTATTGTAGAGACGAGGTCTCACCAAGTTTCCCAGGATGGTCTCAAGCCCCCGGGCTCAGGCAATTCTCTTGTCTGGGTCTCCCAAAGTGCTGGGATTATAGGCTGAGCCACTGCTTCTGGCCGTCTTCTGCATTTTCTGAGGTTCTTATAGTTTGAGGTTTTACGTTTAGGCCTTTGATCCATTTTGAGTTGATTTTTGTGTATGATGATAGGTAAGAGTCCTATTTCAATCTTCTGCATGTGGTCAGCTGGTTTTCCCCATATCATTTACTGAATAAGTTCTCGTCTCCCCAGTGATTGTTAGTGGAGGCTTTGTCAAAGATGAGGTGACTGAGAAATTGAGATTTTGCTTCTGGAATCTCTATCCTGTTCCACTGGTCTATATGCCTGCTCTTGTACCAATACCAGGCTGTTTTTGTAATTATAGCCTTATAATAAAGTTTAAAGTCTGGAAGTGTAATATCTCCCGCATTATTTCTTTAGCTGAGGATTGTTTTGGCTTTGTGGTCATTTATTTTTCCATATGAATTTTTGTATTGTCATTTCCAGGTCTGAGAAGAAAGATGCTGGCAATTTAATGGGTATTGCTTTAAATCTGTAAATTGCCTTGGGTAGGACAGACAACTTAACAAAGTTGATTTCTCCAACTCCTGAGCATGGAATATTTTTCCATTTGCTTGTGTCATCTTTGATTTCTTTGAGCAGTGTTTTGTAGTTTTTGTCGTAAAGGCCTTTCACTTCTCTGGGAAGATGCCAAGATATTTCATTTTTTTGGTTGCTATTGTTAATAGGATTATGCTTTTTATTTGGTTCTCTGCCTGTTTGTTGTTGTCGTATAAGAATGTGACTGTCTTTTGCACAAGTAGCTGGAAAGACAAGATCATCAAAACCCTAACTTCAGCAGAAGAATCCAGATTACCAAAGTAAAAGTCCAAATACAGGACATAGAAGACAAAAATATCATAGAAAAAAAAATCAGTGAAACAAAAAGCTGGTTCTTTGAAAGAACAAACATTGATGGAACCCTAGCCAGACTGACCCAGAAACAGAAAGAAAAAGCCCAATCAACACAATCAAAAATGCAAAAGATAAAATCACAATGGACCCTGAAGAAATACAAAATATTATCAGAGATTACTATGCACACGTGTTTGGAAAAAACTCAAAAACTTAAATGAAGTGGAGGACTTTTTGACACCACACAACCACCCAAGGTTGAAACAAGTAGAAATTGAGACATTAAATAGACCAACAACAACCCAGGAAGTTGACTCTGTCATAAGAAAATTACCCATAAAAAAAAAAAAGTCCTGGACCAGATAACTTTCCAGCAGAGTTCTACAAAACATACAAGGGGGAGCTGATACCAGTCCTATTGAAACTATTCTAAGCACTCAAGAAAGATGGATCTTAATCATTTTATGAAGGTAACATCACACTGATATCCAAATCAGGTAAAGATTCAACAAAGAGAGAGCTACAGGCCAATATCCCTGATGAACATAGATGCAAAAATACGCAATAAGATTCTAGCATCAAATCCAACAACACATCTCAAAAATCATCCATTATGACCAAGTAGGCTTCACCCCTGGGATGTAGGGCTGGTTCAACATCTGCAAGACCATAAATGTAATTAAATACATCAACAGATGTAAAAATAGGAATTACACGATTACATCATTAGACACTTAAAAAGTATTCAATAAAATACAGCATCCCTTCTTGACAAAAACACTTGAATACTTAGGCATAGCAGGAAAATACCTCAAAATAGTAAGAGCCATCTTTGATAAACTCACAGTCAACATATTGCTAAATGGACAAAAATTAGAAGCATTTCCCCTGAAAACCAGAATAAGACAAGGCTACCCACTTTCACCCCTCTTGTTCAACATAGTGTTGGGAGTCCTAGGTAGAGCGATCAGACAAGAGAAGGAAATTATTGACATCCAAATAGGAAAAGAGGAAGCCAAGTTATCCCTCTTTGCTGACGATGTGATTCTATACCTTGAAAATCCAAGAGGATCTGTTGAAAATCTTCCTGCACTGATAAAGGTGTTTGGCAAAGTCTCAGAGTACAAAATCAAGGTGCAAAAGACAGTCACATATTTTCTTTAAATTCTGCAAGAGCAAGTGTAAGTAATGACTAACTCACCTATGGTTTGAGATCTTTTTTTTCTGTTTTAATTTTATAAGTAGCCCTAAAATCCTTGCTGAGTTTGTAATACAATTCAGAATTGCATACAAGAAAAAAAATGAACATAAGGAATCTATTGGGTTGTTAGAATCTTTTAGACATAGCTAGGGAGAAGAACACATGGTTGATAGGTTCTGGAAGAGGTATAAGGCATCTGCCTGTTTCCATTGCTCCGTGCTGTATGCATATTATATAATGTGTTCCAACGACCTTTAAGGACTGATGAGGTTCACAGTTTAATATTTAAACCTGAAAACTGAAGCTGTAATATTACTGGGGCTTGGTGCTATCAGTGTGAAAAGTGGTTTGACTACTAATATTTTAGGAATAAAGGGAAAATTTAGTTTTTATCTATCTTTCAGTAATAGGAGTTTCCTTGAGATTTCTTTTTTTTGAGTTGGAGTCTTACTCTGTCGCCCAGACTGGAGTGCAGTGGCCGCTCCTGGCCACCGCAGCCTTGACCTGCTGGGCTCCGGCGATCCTTCCGCCTCAGCCTTCCAAGTAGCTAGACCTACAGGCGCGCGCTACCACACCTGGCTAAATTTTGATTTATTGTAGAGATGAGGTCTCGCCAAGTTGCCCAGGAGGGTCTCAAACCCGCGGGCTCCGGCAATCCACTCACCTCAGCCTCCCAAAGCGCGGGATTACAGGCTGAGCCACCGAGCCCGGCTTCCTTGAGATTTCTAATACATTTTAGACTCGTGTTTACGATGATGACATGGGATTTTTTAAAGAGAGGAGTTTTTCTCTAGCTTGTTTATACTCCACGGTCATATTTTTTCCCTGTATGTCACCTTTTGAAATTTAGGATTATACTCTGTAAGCTTTCATATTTTCATTTTTTCAAGGAACCCTCATTGTTGAATAAGTGACTATCACAAGTTTGAAAAATTTCTAAAGGACAGCTAGGTAAATTTATCAAGTTATGTTTGTCATCTAGCTAATTTATGTTAAATCTAATTCAGAACTAGCTTTTTAAGCTGGTTGTTCAATCATTAAAAAAAATTTAGCAAGAGCTATTTAATCGAAATGAGGAATAGTTCAAGTAAATTTGCTACAAAATGATTTGACAAAATGATCATTGTAGTATTCTTCGTTAAGACAATCTTAACTTCTATGCATTGACCTACTAAGAAGTTGATTTATAAATTTTATTTCTTATAATCTTCCTATTAAGAAAAAGATAAGCTTAAATCTATACCTTTGAATTCATGCACATATTTCCAAATGTTAATAGATACCATATCAATAGATAACTTTTGTAATTGGCCATTTGATGAGAAAAGTTTTTATCATTCTGATGAAAATTCTACTATTAAAATACTTCTATGCACTCCTCTCCCTGGAGGCAGAATTAATAGACTTACAATATTGTAATTCAGAAACACTAATGCTCACCACTTAGAGGTTTAGCTCATCTTGTAATAGAAACCCATTACAGAAAATGCTTATAACTACCTTCAATTGTCTCTTTTTTGTTTAAGCAGAAGGATATAATAAATGCAATATTTGAAAGTGTAAATATGCTGTGATCAGAGTTCTCATTTTTCTCTATTTTCATAAAGTAAAAAGACAAATGAAAGAAAATATTCTCACTTTTTGAGGCATTAGCTATTGCTAGTGTATACATTTAGAGTCACTGCAACTCTCATACCTAATCCAGCTCTCAAAAAATTTAAAGAGCTGGAAAGTTCAAAATAAATATGCATAAAGCATTTTTTTATAAAGTACATTTTATATGGGAAATCAAAAGCTGTTATATGGGCATACATATTAAAGATATAAGAGAGAGAGGGAAGAAAAAATAGAGGATGTTAAAGTTCTTAAGGATACCTGTTCTCTTTTTAATAAGCAAATGGTAATTCAGGAATGTACAATGTCTATTTCTACTACCAAATTTTTATTTTTATTTTTTATTTTTTTTGAGTTGGAGTCTCACTCCATTGCCCAGACTGGAGTGCAGTGGCCGCTCCAGGCCACCGCAGCCTCGACCTGCTGGGCTCTGGAGATCCTTCCACCTCAGCCTTCCAAGTAGCTGGAACTACAGGCGTGCGCTACCACGCTCGGCTAATTTTTTTGATTTATTGTAGAGATGAGGTCTCGCCAAGTTGCCCAGTCGGGTCTCGAACTCGTGGGCTCAGGCAATTCACTCACCTCGGCCTCCCAAAGCGCGGGATTACAGGCTGAGCCACCGAGCCCGGCCTCTACTACCAAATTATAAGGCACTGTATCTATCTTTCATCTGATTATATATTCCTAAGTATTGTATATATTATGAAAATATTCTTCAAGTTTATATTGCAGGACTCTAAAAGAAACCTTGTCTAATCTAGTGAAAATTGGGTATGAATGGGTCCCTTAAAAAAATCAGGTTGAAATGTTTACCTTTCTATGTTTTTGCCCCCCCCAACTAAAATCTAGGTTTATTTAAGAAAAGATAATTTGATGCTAGAAGATAAATCTAAATAAGTTATGAGGAAATGGGTTTTAGACGAGCAGTAGCTGAAAAAGATGTTTCTGTATGTGAAGTGATGCCAGGGAAGACCCATGTAATGCTGTTGGGGAAGAGGGAAGCTGGATGAATAGGCTTTTGAGAACATTATCAGCAAGAGTTTGTTACAGTTGTGAATCATCCTGCTAAGAGATCTATATTTCTCATTGTAACTAAAGACAAACTGGTATGAAGATACAATAGATAAAGCAAAGTCATGTCCGCTTGTCATTGTTTTCTGTTCAGTCTGACTGTTCTATTTTAGGAGAATGATAATTTGGTAATTATATATTCTTTAAATATTACCAATTACATGCCCTGAAACAATGGTACCATTCTTTAAAGATTCTTGGATATTGCTAAGGATTTCTATTGATTAGTCTACAGTCACAATTTTAAATTCTTTCCCTAGCTTGATCTTTTGGGTCTATGAACAGAGTAATTCTCAAACAAGGTCAACAGACCTCTTAAAACTTGTGTTTGTATTCTCAAGTACCCTGTGATGAGTTTGATATTTATGGTTTATTTTATACTAAAACTTAAACTATCCTATACATATTTTTAGAATCATATAGATGGCATCTCATGAGAACATGGTCCCCTATGTCCATGCCCCCTCCCCTTTTTAAAGATTTTACTTAAATCCTATCTATGTCAGGTACATTAATTGTCTCTGGCTAAGGAGAAAAGCATATAGCTGATTTTAAGATAGAAATGAGGTAAATGATGAATTGAGGATTGGTGAAAGCCAAATGGCACCACAGAGACCTATAAATGAAAGTTTAGCAATAGTTCAAATAAAGACAGATTCTGGGGGCAGAATTAGAGGTGGTTGATAACAACAACGTAAGCAAGAGGAACTCAAGAGAACATGAGATGGATATCAGCAAACAGTTGCCGGGCATCATATTTGTTTGAATTTTGGTGTCATACTTTTATTTGTGCCTATTTTGTAAGCCAGTTCTAGATTCATTTTTGTATGAGAGGTATAAGCAATATATTGAATTCATATGTTTAACAAATGTGATAACAAAAATAGTTTTCATCAACTATTGGCAAGATATACACACACACACACAAAGAGGGTGCCAAAAATATATAAATTTTAAGAAAGAAAAACATTATATTAAAATTATAATACTCAATATATACTGTATTTGTTTGTTTGTTTTGAGTTGGAGTCTCACTGTGTCACTCAGGCTGGAGTGCAGTGGCATACGCATGGCCACCACAGCCTCCACCTGCTGAGCTTAGGCAACCCTTCCACCTTAGTCTTCCAAGGAACTACAGGTGCACGCTACCATGCCCAGCTAAATTTTGTGACTTATTGTAGAAATGAGGTGTCACCAAGTTTCCCAGGCTGATCTCGAACCCCTGGGCTCAGGCAATTCTCTCTCCTCAGCCTCCCAAAGTGCTGGGATTACAGGCTGAGCCACTGCACCTGGCTTCAATATATACTGTTAACAAAAGATGAATACAGTAAACATTTGACTTCTGCAATTACAAGAGGTGCTCAAAGTGCTTACACTTCTGATTACAGTGAACAAAAAGTAATACGTAGATAACATCTCTTAAAATGTGTCTACATTTCATTTTTGTGGCACCCTTGTACACACATACACACACACACACACACACACACACACACACACTCTCTCTCTCTCTCTCTCTCTCTCACACACACACACACACATACATATATACTTACTTATTTATAGATTTGAGTCAGAGTCTTACTCTGTTGCCCAAGCTGAAGCACAGTGGCACACTCACAGCTACCACTGCCTGGACCTGCTGGGCTCAGGCAATCCTCTTGCCTTCACCTCCCAAAATGCTAGGATTACAGGCATGAGCCACCACACCTGGCAGTTACTTTTGTTTTATTTTACTAGGGCCTGTATATAACTAAAGTTTTAAATGCATTGCATTCTCTTATAAATGGAGCTATATTTTCCTGATTTTGTCACTGGACCTCTCCTTGTAGTTTGCAGCATGAATTCTAAATTCTCTGTAAATCTGAAAACTGAAACGAACAGTTTGAATATGGCCAAAACCCAAAGCTGGTGGAAAAAGTTGTTTTTAGGCTAATCTGAGCAGATAATGCCAGTGCTTGAGAAAAGTTTTGACAAACACTGTATTTTACAAAGATGGGTTTTGAAATATTTAGATGAAATTTCCATTAACTTCTAAAAAATACATGTAATCTGGGAGAATTACTAGGAGAAATCCTTAAATCTATACTAACTTAAAGTTGGAAGTTGGAGATATCACAAAATTATTTTCAGAAATAAGTCAAGGTAAACAACCAATGTAAATTATGTCAGGGCCCAGGACATTCTAGAAGCAAATAGAGTCATTAGGTACAGTTGTGCAGGTTGTATACTACTCAACCCTAGTAAACATCATTTATAGAGCCTAGGCTGAAAAGATGTCTCCTGTTGTAAAAACAAAAACAACAACAACAACAAAACAAACACATACACACATACACGCGCGCGCACGCACACACACACACACACACACACACACACACACACTTTGATTATATATATCTTTCCTTGTCCTAGGTCGGACTATTTTTATTTTAACATTTTTTTGTAAATAATTTGATGTTTGTTACAATGTTATAAAGGGGGCCTTTCCCTTTGCAATTGGCTTGCTGATAAGATGAAATTTTAGCTTCAAAAATTAAACCTGTTCAGATTAGTTTTAATTCAGAGTCACTTTGCACCTGTTCTGGTGTCGGCAGAACAACAGAACTGAATCTCAATTTTACGTGAGCTGATTTCAAAGTCAGGGCATCACGGTCACAAATACTACTGGTGCTTTTCATAAATTATCTCCCTTAATTTGAAACCTTACAAAAATTGTATGATTGTCAGAATTCAGGTGACTTGCTAAAGTTAGTTTAAATAGCAGGTCTGTCTAGCCTTGGAGTATGCGACTTATCCACTTGGACACATTGTCAAAAAAGACTGAGATTTCATGCTCTTAAAAAACCTAGGACATTTTAGTTTAAGAATGATTTGCAAATATTCGTTATTGATCTGCAATCACTCATGAACCCTCAGAGTCTGTGTTAGTGTGATGGATCTTATCTTTCTAATTTCGTTACTTTCTTCATTGTAGACCTATATTGTCCTCCTATGGAATAAAATATCTGGCAAGTTTTGGATTTTATTAATGTACTTACTAATCTTATTAATGTAATTTCACCCCCAAAAGAATTAATGATGTAAAAAATGCTAACCTACTAATTATTTTTTAGAGAAAATTTGGAGATTATTAACATATAGCATATTTTGTCTGTTAATGTCTGTGGTCTAATTAAAGCACTGTAAATCTAATAGACCTCAGTAGCTATTGAACTTTCTGACCTTTGGGAAATTTCCAAAATTTGCTGATTTTACTCTGGGTTCCCAAATAACCCAGAATACTCAAAACAATATTGAAGAAGAATCACAGTTTTCAATTTCAAAACTTACTACAAAGCAACAGTAAACAAGACAGTGTGGTATTGCCATAAGGGCAGACATATATCAATATAAGAAATGTGAGATTCTGCAAATAAACTCCTGTTTTTGGTCAACAAATTTTCACAAAAAGTTTCAATATCATTCAGCAAGAAATGAGGAGTCTTTTCACCTGAGTTTTGTCATTTGCACCTGAATTTTGAAGGTTTGAATACTAAGAATTATTCTAGATCACATTATAAGAGTGAATTCTATTATATAAGCTTGCTAATGATTTTATTCACACAGATGAAGAGAATAGAATGAAAGTTATAAACTTATTACTACAAATGATATATGCTCAGAAGACTAATCCAAGAAGCAGCATATCTATCATTTTTAGAGTACATGGGTATTGCTAATTCTAACACAGTTGACTTAAGAAAACTTAGTTTTATACATATTAAAAATGGCAAGACATTTTCTTCACATCTCAAGGCCAGAGCAGCATTATTTTAAAATATTTAAAAATATTTTCTATTTCTAGGCATTCAAGAATCAGGGTCTTTAACAGTTTTACAAGCACTTTTTTAGGCAAACAGAAGGTTCATTTCTAAGTCATTTCACTTATTCAACAAATATTTAGTATGTATATGTATAGGTCACTGAGTGGTAAGATGTAAAGAAGAGTTCCCAAATGACCCAGAATACTCAAAACAATATTGAAGAGGAATCACAGTTTTCAATTTCAAAACTTACTACAAAGCAACAGTAAACAAGACAGTGTGGTATTGCCATAAGGACAGACATATATCAATAGAAGAAATGTGAGATTCTGCAAATAAACTCCTGTTTTTGGTCAACAAATTTTCACAAAAAGTTTCAATATCATTCAGCAGGAAAAGAGGAGTCTTTTCAACAAATGATGGGACAATAGTATTCATATGCCAAAATGTAGCTACCGCACATCTTATAAAAGATTAACTTAAAATGAACCTTAGTCCTACATTTCAAAATGAAAATAATGCAATTCTTACAAGAAAACACAAGAGGAAATCTTCATGACCTTGGGTTGAGCCATAGTTTCTGACACATATCACCAAAAGCACACACAATTTTAAAAAATAGATAAATGTGACTTTATAAAAATTAGTGGCCGGGCTCGGTGGCTCAGCCTGTAATCCCACACCTTGGGAGGCTGAGGTGAGTGGATTGCCTGAGCCCGCGGGTTCGAGAACTGCCTGGGCAACTTGGCGAGACCTCATCTCTACAATAAATCAAAAAATTAGCCGGGCGTGGTAGC